>VYZS01069719.1:9385-74090 GCA_013400695.1 Neodrepanis coruscans | reverse complement strand
TTAGATGAGGTGGGAAATGAGCAGGTTTTTATTGCACATCCACATTACTGTTCTTTTATGGTAATTTTTTTGAGAACAGGACTACTGAGCACAACCTATTAGTGTTTATTTTACATGTATAAACTCTTGCCAGTTTATATACACTTGATAAAGAAACTTTGTGTATAAAGGGGTTTGTAATGAAAACACTCGACTGTAAGTACCAGAAGGAGTTCTGTTCTATATGATAAATAGATAAATAGTAACTAGTGTGGGAAATGGCTGTTATTTAATAACTACAGGGGACTTTAAGGGAGCTGTGCTTGTGATAAATAGTATGAGGTCTGTGTTCTGCTGCTCTTGCAGCCCTCCTGCTGCAGGTGTAGGCAGCACACAGATGATCTGTTCCTTGGCTGCCTCACTCACACCCCAGCTGAATTCACTTTATCCCAGCACTTCAACTTTGCTTTAGACAAAATAGCTTGAGTGGTTTGTTACTCAGACATTCACCACTGTAATTGAAAGGCAAAGTATCCATCCAATTCTCCAGCATTACCTGCAGTAAAGGTAAGTGAAGTGAAGAGAGTTAAGTCTATACCACTTTTAGTTTAGCATAGGAAACAAATATTTGATCAGAAATCTTAGTCTGGAAAATATTTCTGTGAAGCAGAGATGGCCAGTCACTGCCTCTTGGACCTTCCTGATCCTTGTAGGTCTGTCTTTGGCATGTTCATGGCTTGGGACCAGGAGCAGAGGTGTGGGCTTTCCAGGGGGAAAACAGGAACTTCAGCTCACTGCTTGTGGGATAATGAAGCAGGATGGCAGAAACTGGAGTAGCTGCAGTAAATCCTGGGATTCAGCAACCCATCCTGGATGCCCACCTGCTGGGCATCAGTCCCTTCTGCCTGTGGACTGTCCTGGAGCTTTCCCCTCCCCAGGCTGTCTGGGCCACGTGTCTTCACCCTGTGATGGTTTTAATGTACAACTTGCAGAGTCAAGAATGTTGTCTGCAAATGGAGAGATTGTTGTACCAAGATTTACACTTTAATATGTTTTATTCTGGGGCACTTAAAAGAACAGAAAGTTTCTAACAGTATGTGGTTGCTTGGTAAACCATTGTGGTGTCACAAATGTTGATGTACTTTTTTCAGGTTACTTTAAAAATTTTCATAGCACTTTTTTATCCCACAAACAGTACTGTATGTTTTACCTGGAGGAATGTGGCCAGCTGTATTGTTTAATGGGAGTTAAAGGGGGAAAAAAGGTATGGAAATATCTGAGATTCCACCCCCTGCTCTGGCATTTCTGTTTGTGGATGACAGGAGCACTGGCATACCTGTCTTGAAGGTCAGGTATTTCCATTTCCAAAATCAGCCAAGTAGATTGTTCCATCATTTGAAATTGATTCTTTACTTACCCTGCCCAAATGAGCTGTTAGAATGTTCTCTGCTTGTGCTTGTTTGGATGTGAATCACCTTCCTGTAACCTCCATTCTGCTCATACAGAAATGCAGTTTGTGCACATTGATAATGTGCACTTTCTGGCTGTGGGAGATGTTACTGATATTCAATGGTAGTTTCATAGGAAATAAGGGAAAATGAAACTACTTGGAGCATCTCATCTGTATTTTAAATAGAATTACATGTGTAACACAATCAGTCCGTTTTAAAAAGAAAAGTCTTGAGTTTTTCTGGTTTGTGTCATATTGTTATAGGAACCAGCAGAGGCTTTTTCCATAAGATTAGAAAATGTGTTCCAGCCTACAAATCAGGTATGATTTACAACAGATTTACAACCTCTGACTCATTTGAGTATTTATAGCTTATGCTTGAATATCTGCCTCTGCCATCTTGTTAGTTAAGTGCTGTGTTTGTACTGAACTGCTGCACATTGTAGTGACAAAATGTGCCATAAATCATCATTGCAGAAGGAGGGGGAGCACTGCAATAAGTTCTTCAATTAGATCTTAATATGCAGTCACTTGATAACTTAATGATAACCTGTGGCCATACATTAAGATTTTATAACAGAAAAATGTTTTCTTTCTGATAAACGTTATCATGGTGATGTTTTGCTATTGTAAGTATCTTTAAACAAACATGAATTTGTTCATAAAACTGACTGAGATATCACTTCTCTGATAGAGGGGTAATTACCATTTTACAGCCTGCAAAGAGGAGAGTATGGAGGTAATTTGTGAGTCTGTGCCATAATACTGGGTGAAAAGGAGTAGAAAATGCAAAAGATGAGAGCAGACAGGAGGAGCAATTTGCATAGTCAAGGAGACAAAGCAAGAAGGATGAGCTGGGAGGGCTGGAGTTAACTAGCACAGAAAAAAACTTTGGTTTCCTGAAGATTTTTTTCAAGTGGGATGGCTCTGACAAGCCATCCAGTTTCTGGTGCCAGTAGCTCTGTGGTATTTAATGGGCTTTTTTCTCTCACAAGTGTAAACAACATTATGGGTATCTTCAACATTGCCATTATGAAGTGAAGGAGGAAAATTTAAGGTACTGGGTAAGGGTAGAGACAGTCCTTGGTAAACTGTATTTGGCTCTGTGAGCACTTTCTATGTTGGCCTTGCTGATTTGCTACTCAAAGATGTCCAGCTTGAGATTTGCATTGAAAATTAGTGTCTTTTTGCAGGAGTGAGGGTTTGTCAGGGCTGGGCACCTGGAGCCCTGCAGTACTGACACTTCTGGAAGTTTAAGTCTTCTGTAGCTCCTGTGGACCTTTAGACTCTTATAGCTTTCAAATAAATGCTTGATTCAGACAAGGAGGCACCAAAGCAATTAGTACAGGTTTTTGGGAAAAACATTTATTTCTTAAAGAAAAACAAACACAAAACTCTTCCAGAGTTGTTTAGAAATAAGAGAACCCAAAAAATATATTCTTCCTAATGTGCTCCTGTCCTGAGCTGGATTTACAGGACAGCTGCCCCCAGAGAGGTGCTTTGTCTTTACTTGGAGTTGCTGCTGCTTCCTGCTGGTCCAGTAGAGCTCCTATAGTCCTGGTCAGTGGTTGCCTTGTGAGCTTTGCAGATTGCTCATCTGGGAATACAAAAGTAAGAGCTCAAGTCAGATATTCCTAATGCTTATCAAGTAGTTTTTATTCTTCTTAGAAATAGTCAGCTGCAGTTTGCCATCATGCAAATTTCGGCATGTTCTTACAATACAGACACAGGCAGAATATTGCTCTGGTCTTCCACGTGCTTTGCCTTTTCTCAGTTTCCTCAATTAGGAAATGATCTGGGTTTATCAGATTGAAGATGGCAACAGCCTGACCTGTATGTAGTTAGTTTTAAAACTAGATGAAAATGGGAGCTTTCCAACACTAGATACAGTTAATTAAAAGCATTTTTCAAGTGCTCTAAGTGTTGTAAGGGTTGATAACCTGCTAGAAGGCAGTAGGACTACATGCTTTCATCAGATTTCTCTTTACATTGTCTATTGTCAAATACATTTCAAGCCTAGGATATTATCTCTACAAGAGTACTCTGTGAAGAGAGTGTAAGCACAGATTAAGTAACACCAGTCAGCTCTTCTCAACTAGACCTCATTGTGAGGGTGCCCCCTTGGTGGGAAGTGCTCTCAGATAAATCCCTGCTTTCTAAACAGCAAAACTGCCAAAACATCAAAACTGTTGCACTTCTGGCATCACAGCAGCTCTTGTCTGCCTTGAGGCCTGGTTCACTTAGGTTTTCATGGAGAAGGCAGCTACAGTTTCCCATGAAAAAAATGACCTATCAGCTTTGATTTATCTGCAGTGTGCTGACCACTTTCCATTATTAGATTATCATCTTGCTACCTGCAGGAGGCTTGTAATGCATATAAATATAATGTCGATAAGATCTGCAAACTGTAAGCTGGAGGAGAGGTTCATCAGGGAATGGATTAGCATTACTTTGGTAATGATTGTTTTGAGGTGTGTGCTGTGTTTCTAATGTTTCTCCATTCCTTTCCTTGGGAAGGATGAACTCAACTTTGAACTGTAACACTGATACACCAATACAGTGGTTACTGTACAAAGGCTGAAGAGGGTTATCTTGGGAAAATGAAGGGAATGAAAATGTGGTTGCTTCTTTTACACTGTAAGTGAAGTCTTTGGCCTGAAGAACCTTGTGTTTTCCTGTTGACTGTCTGGTGTTGACATTCCTCTACTCTGAGAACCCACACCTCCCTGTGTTTGGCTAGATTATTTTAATGTTTTTTCCTGAGTTCTTAGAGACATTGTAGCCCATACTTTACAAATCCTACAGGACTACTTCCAAAGTGTGTTTAAGCAGCTCACACTCTGGTCAGGTGTGCCCTGTGCATCTGATCCAGCAGGTTCTTCCTGAACTGGCTCAGGCAGTGCAGGGTGCATTAACATCCAGAGAGGTGGTTGCTCATGAGGTTGATTGCAGGTCCAAGATCACCAGGAGAGGAGGTGATTTTCCCTTTAGGCATCCTGCCCTGGCCTTGTGGGATGGCAGCAGTGGCTCATGCTAAGCTGTCATGTGGGACTCACATTTAACAACCCCACTGAATGCTCCAGATGCTCCTCAGCTGCCCTGAGTGTGTCAACTGTTATTACTATTTGCCCAAGGGGAACAGCTGAACTTGAGGCCTGATTCAGGCTCTCAATTGCCTCTTGCCATGTTAACAGAAGTAATTCTCTGTCTATCATAGTCTTCTGAAGACCTGCCCTGTTTTCAGGATGCTTTACTGTTTTTGGCATAGTTTCTGATTTGGCTGCTGTTGCTCTCTGACTGTTGAAACAGTCTTTATGGAGCCAGACTTTTCACCTTTCCGAGGCCAGACAGGCTCTCATGAACTTCTGTTTTAAATTACATGAGTTACTAAGCTGCAGAACTGACAGTTCCTCAACTCCATTAAAAATTCAAATGCCACACCGAGATTTTATTATCATAGGATTATATATATCCCTTTAGATGAGCAAGGAAGGATTGTTTTAGCCCTCTTCCCACTCTGACAGGCCCAACAAATGTTCTTTAAAGATGTTTTGATTATTGTTAGAAAATTATCTTTGTACTCAGCCTGAACAGTCTTTCCTATAACTTAAGCCCTTCTCTTTTGCCCAGTATGTGGAGGGCAGATCTCTCCCTCCTCTGCAGGGGCCTTTATGTGTGTCCTATTTTTTACTGAACAGCCCATTCAGTTTCTCCTTGTGCTACAGTTTTCAAGCTGCTTCTTAAACCATAATAATTTATGTTTCTCTTCTTTGGGAGTCCTTCCAGTTAGCCCAGAGCTATTTTTTAAATGCAGTATCTGTATGTTGTGGTCTAACCCCAGCAGCAGCTCAGCCTCTCACTCACCCCCCTCGTCAGGATGTGGAGGGAATTGGAAGAGTAAAAGTGAGAAAACACGTGGGTTGACAGTTTAGTAAGTAGAGCAAAAGTCACACACACAAGCAAAGCAAAATGAGGGATTCATTCCCCACATCCCATAGCAGGCAGGTGTTCAGCTGTCCCCAGGACAGCAGGGCTCCATCACATGTAACAGTGACTTGGGAAAACAAACACCATTGCTCCAAATGTCACCTTCTTTCTCCTTCTCCCCCAGCTTTATATGTTGAGCATGATGCCATCTGGTCTGGCAAATCCCTGGGGTCAGCTGGGGTCACCTGTCCTGGCTGTGTCCCCTCCCAGGTACCTCTGCCCCCCCAGCCTCCACTGACAGTGTGGGGTGAGGAGCAGAAAAGGCTTTTGCTCTCTGTAAGCCCTGCTCAGCAAGAATGAAAACACCTGACTTATCAGCTCTAATTCTAGCACAAATCCAAACCACAGCCCCATCCCTGCTGCTGTACAAAAATTAACTTTATCCCATCCAAAAGCAGCACACTGGGATTGGTGAATTATTGTGTAACCTTTGAGTTAACCTGTGTAACGATAACCTACTTCTGTTTACTAATAAAACCTAAGGCCTATTTATTTTCTGTGCCTTTCAAGCTCACCCTGTTGTACAGCTCCATAATCCAGGCTGTTCTATAGCAGTGCTGCTGCTGATTTTTCTCCCTCAGAGAAAGTCTTCAGAGGGAAGCAGGAAGAAAATAATATGTTCAGTACCATGTTTCTTACACAGGCTCCATCATAATTCATATCTTGCTTCCATACTTTGCTTCCAGCTTCCAAGAGTAATAATTTAATTTTCTTTGTTGTACAGTTATTTCTAATCTTGTCCAGTGGTCACAGTGGGCAATCAAATGAGAGGTCAACTTCAGCCTCCTCAGTTGTGCAGCTCTTCCTTCCCAGAAAGGATCCGTGGAAGAATTTGTGATTTGGTGCCTTATTATGGCTACTAAGGGTAATCCTACTGAGGAAAATCTAATTTGAACTGAAAATCTCTAGATAATAACTTAGATGCACAGTAACAATGAACACTGAGATCCATAATCCTGTTTTACTGATACCCGGGATGTAGGTGGGATGTTGAAGCTCAGCATGTTCCACCCTCTGTTGTCTCTGTGTTAATGCACCATTGTTTTTCACATTTGCTTGAGATTGAGAGGCTGTTTTAATCCTTATTTACCATAATATTTTAATGGGAGTGCTGCTTTTCCTCTGAGTGTTTCACAGAACTGACATCATTGTCCCTGTGGCCAGTGGCAGATGTGACAGTACCGTGTGCTCCCTCTGCTGTCACCAGCTGCCTTCTCTGCACTGATACTGCTTCTTTCTGAAAACTAAAGAAATCAGGTGTTTTATATTTCTGAAAAGTGATTAATGTCAGACAGGGCCTGTTTTTGCCCAAGTGTCTTGATGAGTCTGTACTATGAATTAGTCAGGGTCATGGGGACAGCATTAACCCCATCAGCTGGTAATTATAAGTTGCTCTTTATTTACATGAGGAACTGGGATCATCTCGGATTTGCCTTCCAGCTGAATATCCTGCTCCCAACATGCCAGAAACTATTTTAAATAATCAAACTTAACAATGCTTTTTAGGTGGACCTGTAAAGCCATTAAAGAGCTGTTACTTTTGTACCCTCCCCAGGCAGGCAAGTTGTTTTCCTCTTTGTTTGCAGTTGGACTTACTGCAAAACATTTTCCTTTTTTTTCTACAAAAGCCAAAATAAAACTCTTTGGAAACTGAACAGAGTCACTGAAGGTGTGGGAATTCACCTGAAGTGTGAGGGGAGGAAGAATCTTAGGGTGTCACATACTAAACCAAGCTTAAAATGCTGGTGTTACTTCTTTCAGCTAAGTCTAAGCACATTTCTCTGAAGTAACTGTATGTAATGCATGTAGAGTAATTATGTATTCCTTCCTAGTGAGGGGAAGACATGTGTCTAAAATAAACTGAGCAGAATTTTTGAATTAAAATGAAGTAATAATATTAAGTTATTATTAGTAATCTTTATTAAAACATCTTTAATTTCTTTTAACATTCATGTAATAGAATCTGATTTACTGGGAGTGGCATTTAATTAATTTAATTCAATTTAGAGAGTTAACTCTATTACATATTAGTACAGAAAATTACCTCTGAACAGTCATTTCTCACTGGTGACATGCAATAAGTTAATTTAGCTGTGAGTTCGTTTGGGTGCATTGTGAGTTCTTGGTGAAAGTTGCTATGGTGACAGCCCAATCACCAGAGCTGTCACTGCCACAACAACCCCCCCTGACATGGCTGGAAACTTGGGAATCCTTGGGAATGTGGCTGTGCCCTGCTCACTGAAAGGGTGTCCTGTCAGAATGTGCTCAACAAGTTTGTTGGCTCAGTTTGTTGTTTGGTTTTCTTTTTGGCTTCATCTCAGCTGCAGTGGAATGATTGCTGAGTCCCCATCAGATTTTAGTTTGCTTTTGTTGAGGAAGATTTTACTGAAGAATCAGAATAGGAGAAGGTCTCTAAACTGTGGAAGTGCCTTCTTCGTGTTTCTGAATAGTTCAAACCCTGTTTTTCGTGTGTCGCATTAATGGATGATGGCACTGGAGACATAAAACAATCTATTCAGCTTAAACTGAATTAATGAAGAGTTTTCTTCAGATTCTGTGCTGAATCTAAAATGAAGAGTTTGCTTCAGACTCTCCAGACTTGGCTGTCAGGTAGATGAAGTCTTGGTTCAAAACAAAAACCTTCAAGGAAAAAGGCTCATTCAGAAAAACATGATTGCTATGAAATGTCATGTTTAGATTTAAGAGGAAATATTAAAAGAATTGAAATATATTTCTAAGTACAGTGTATTTTCATCCCCTTCCCCCCATATATATGCAGACCTAAACACTTCTTTGCTTCTTTTATCTCTAGAGCACAATTTTAATTTAATTGGGTTTATCCAAGTAAGGGATCATTTTCTGCTTTAGGCTTCAAGTCTTTCTCAGCTGCTCATTTCTGAAGGCAAAAGTGACATTTCCATAGAACTGCTTCTCTTTCCAGTAGTAGGAACTGTATCCACAGTAAGATGTAGAACCCCAAACAGGTTTTCATGGTTGAAAATCTGTGAAATTTTAGAAGCACAATCTCTTAAAGTGGTAATGATGTCACTGTGTTTTTTGGTATGTTTTTAAGAACCTACTTGCTCCAAGCATCAATTCTCAGAATAATTTTGTGCAATATGGATGAACACATCTTCAGTTATCCCAGTAAGGATTCAGGCTTTGAGGTTTAGCTTTCACAGAGTTGACTCATGTGCTACCTGAAACTTGGAATTTATCCACACTGTCTGGGAGTGGGGAAACTGGTCCATGCTGGACACTCTGCTGGCTCTGCTTCAGTTTTTCATGCTGACTGATTTAAAAAGATAGCTCAGGTAACTCTACACTCTCTTTAGAGCTGTAGTATAAACATACTAAGTCTTCTTTTGAGATAGAATGTGAACTGGAAGGGTTATGCCAAAACTACAGAAGGCTTTTATTGGTTGCTCACAGAATTGTTACTATTTTAGTATTGCACGTAAAATACTCATTTGGTACCATAAATGTGCATGACAGGGGAGCTGAGGCTTTGTGTTTACACAGGGCTGTAGTCAGTGTGACATGTGTGCCCAGTCCCATGATTCCAGCAGCACAGCCAGTGTCAGTAAACATTACACTTCATCTCCCACCAGCAGACTTGTCATCTGCGAGCAGTCAGCACTGTGCTTCCATGGGCACGTCTGAAAGGAGTTAAATAACAGCTTGCTCACACTGCACCCACCCCAAAACATTCATAAAATACTTGGAGAGGCTGCATTTCTGGTTTGCAGAGGGAAAATGTGCATATGTGTAGGGACTGGGATTGGTTTTCTTTGTTTGACCCAGCATGGTCCAGTGGTGTGTGTGCACTCTCCAGGCCTGAGGCCACTGATCCTCGGCACACGTGCAGGACACACATGATCCTGCCTGCACACCCAGTGGGTCACATGTGTCCTGGGCACATTGATCTCTCTATCCACATGTTAAGATGTTGATCTGTAAATACACACTGGCAATTTCCAGTCATTCAAAAAAATTAGCCAAAATCCTTAACTTTTTCCCAGCTCAGATATCAAAGTTGTGCCTGATGTAGGATGAATGCTTAGTATTCCGAGTTGTCCTGAGTGGGATGGCAGCACTGACTGTACCCAGGGACACCCTGAGACTCCAGGAACACCCACCTTGCATGCAGAAACCATGGGTACAGCACATCTTCCAAGTGTGATCTAATCTGTGTGCTACATAGTGCTGCTGAATGGCTTTCTGTAGAAGCAATCCAAGATAGGAATGATGAATATATGAGGGATCTACTTATGTATTGGAAACTGGAAGCATTTATGCTGTGATTAACTCTCTTCAAGCCCCAGCTGAAGACTCTGCTGTGCCTGTAGATCCATCACTGTTCAAGGTGTGAAGGAAATCTCAGGCTCTTGAATAGAGTAAATACAGTAAACCAATGAATACTGAGATTATCCTAGTTTTCAATTACTTATAAAAGTAATAATTGCTATGAATTTTCGTATTTATCTGTTGGGGTGAGTGGTTTAATGTTTGGATTTCTGCTCTAAAGACTATTTACTCTTCAGTCCATGCCTGCAAGTGGTCTGTGGAAAAGAGAAAAAGGGATGATTTGGTGTGATGGCTGCACCATCTGTAAATTTGTTTAAAAAAAAATTCCTCTTCCTGTGAAAACAGTGTGTAAAACATTGTCTAATGAGATTAAACACACACAGTCAGCTTAAAATTGAAGGATTCAGTTCCTGGTTCTGCCCAGACTGTGTATGTGACTCTATATGAAGTTATTTAATCTGTTCCTATATGCTTGAAATTTCTCCCTAGCAGTGCTGATAGCGTTGGTTTTGTGTAATTTAACTTAAAGCAGCTTCCTGTCTACTCTGACTCCTTTATTGTGCAAATACTGATGGGGTTACCTTGTCTGAGGAAGGGTTTGGAGGGTGAGAGCGGGGATGAAGGAGGGAGCACATGACTCTGACTGGTTCCTGACATGTAAAATGGTGTGAGCCTTTACTGTGTTACTGAATTCTTGGGATTGTATTGCTGAGGCTCTGGTGTCCTGTTGGAGGGATAGAATTTACTGTGTTTCCCTAGTGGGTCTCTATAAAATTAGTTGGTGGCATTCAGATGTTTTTATTACTCTGTGAAGGAATACAAGGTGTGAATTTTCAATCTGTAAAGAGGCCTGGACACTCTTTATAGGAAAGTCTTATATCAGAAACCTGGAAATAGTCTGCAGACATTTGTAAGCACTTGCAGAGAATCCCTCTCTTTATTCAGTGCTGCCCTCTCACTTAAATTTTACAGTAGTAATTTCCTGCACAAGCTAATTCATCTCAGCAATGACTCTTATCTCCCTCCTGTCCTTTTCAGACAGTTGTTAATGCTGTTGTTTCTTAATGTTATTAATACAAGTGATTAAAAACTTCGAATGGCTTAATTATTTTCCTTTTATAATAGACAAGTTGGCTTTCTATTGTCAGTGTATTGTCCTGCTTTGGAGGTGGGAATTGAGTGTACAGGAGACTGTACTCAAAGTTAAATGTGTGATGATGTGCTAAAGGAAATGTGCCTGTGCTGAGGTGTCAGAGGCTTCAGGACAGATGGAGCTTAGAAAGCAGCTTTTGGTAGATGTAAAGCAACAAATAAATAAATGAATACAGGGGGTGGGTATTTGGACAAGTCTGTATGTGTGTGGAGAGATGTACATGATTAATACTGATATCTGAGTTCCACAAATCCATAAACACGCCTGCAAATTGGAGAATTCTCACTTGAAAGAAAACAGATGAATTGTTAAGTCTTGAAAGTTACCATCTGTTATCAGTTCAGATCCTGCAGGAATGCAGCTCTGCTAATTTAACTGTTCCCTTACCCACAGTCCTGTCCTAGCTGGGACTGCTGACTTTGAGGCCTGATGTATATGGTCCAATTTCTGTTCATCAGTGAGATGATGGCAAACCCCATGTGTGTGCACTCAGAGCCTTCAATAAACATGAGGGAGCTTGGCTTGCAGTGGAAGAGCATCATATTTGCTTTGGATTATCAATCTATTGTTGATGACAACCTATCAACCTAATTAGCTGTACCATTTTTAATGGCACAGCTAATTAATTGTGAATTTAAAATTAAAATTATAATCAGTGCTAACATGGAGGAAAGTAGTGAGGAAAATATTAAAGCTGTTAAAAGTGTAAGTATTCTTCACAAAACCTGCTGCATGTGAAACCAACCTGAATAATGTAGAATGGGGTTGAAGAAAACTTTTAAAAATACATGTTGAGTCACTCAAAACAGATTTTGTATCTTTCTCTCAAAAGAAGTATTTGTCACCCTCTCTGCTGACAGATTTGGAAGAAAAAAATGTAGATGCTGTTCCAGAAAGGGAAACAAAATCTCGTGTCTGAGCTCTGAAGTATGTGAGGATCTATGTTTTTATTAGCAGCTTCTCCAGCTCTTAGAAGTTAAATTTGTAATCCAGAGTTGTGTCAGTAGACTTGGGCTGGGGTTCCTGGCAGCACAGTTCTGCTGCAGGGTGGGCTGTGCTGGGCTCACACAGAGGATTCACTGTTGTGGTGAAGGATAAAGTGTCTTTCGGGGTTGATACAATTTCGAGTTCACATTAATCAAGAGCAAAATGGGCAGGGCCGGGACAACTGGGGCTGGTGAGGAAAGACCACATCTGAAACTTATTTAAAAACCAGCTGAAGCTGGAGGCAGTGCTGTGACAATCAACCTGAGAGAAAAAATGATTCCTTTGTCATGGCTGAAAGAAGTGGGAGAACTGAGTAAGATGGATTTGGAGCTCTGTTTTACATGTAGGGTGGTGGAAAATGATACTCTTAAGGTTCTTGAAAGGTCATCTGTGCCATCCTCTTGCCCTGAGACAAAATCACCAAACCTGTATCATGTCTGCAGATAATCCTTAATCATCTTTATTGCTAGAAATGTAAATCTAAATCTCCCTGAGTGCTATTTAAACCCAGCAAATCTTATGGTACCAGGCTGAAGTAGAAGGGTATTCATCCCAGTACAGCACTTAGCTTCTTAAAACCTTTCTGATTGATCTTTTACTTCCCTTTGGGTTGTGATCTGCCAAAACATTGCTTCTTTTTCTGCAGAACTGCTGTGGGGTAAGTTTGCTGTTCTGCATTTAATTCTTCTGCCTAATAATGCACCTTTCCTTGTTCAGTTGCAGTCATTTTGTCACATCACTTCTCAGGTTTGTCATTGCAGGGTTCTGATCCCATCACACAGTGATCTGACCCACCCCCATTTTGGTGTCATTTGGAGGTTTAATAAGGATATCCTCTAGTCCATCAGCCAATTGTTAACAAAAATATTGAACAGTGTAGGCTCAGATCAAGTCCCTGTGGAATTTATTCTGAAACACACTTCTGTTTTGACAGCAAACCATTGATTCTCCCAGAGAACATTTCATCCAATTTTACATTTTGCTCACATTTCCCCAATTTTCTTATGACAATATCAAGCATGAACGTAATTTTAGAAGCCATTACATATAGTTAAGATGTATAGAGTGAGCTTTGAATGGTGGGTCATGGGTGGGAAATGTGAGAAAACAGGTAGAACTTGTTTGAACTGAAGCTACGACGGGGTCTGAGGGGAGGGAGGAACAAATGAGTGTCAGGGTAGGAGTCAGGGGCCAGCTGGATTTGTGGATACTCTGCTCTAGAGCCAAAACAGAGGTGAGTGGTGGATGAAGTCCTCAATGTTTCTCTATTTCAGATATTTGCATAAAACAGTTAAGAAGGTAAAACCTTTTTGAAGGTGGTTGAGAAATCCTAATAATTAATTTTTCCTTGAACTTAGCAGCTTCCTGTTAATTCTTAGTCTGACTTCAAATTTTCTGGCAAAAAAAAAAAAAATTAAAAAAATTCAAGTTCTGTGTAGAAGATCCACGTTGGCATAAGTGAGAAGTCTTGTCAGGAGAGGTGGGTTATAGAAGAGGTTTTAGAAACAGGATGGTGAAAGGTTAAAGAAGGAGGAAGGAAACATTGCAAAAGTCAAGAGAAGGAAGTGGAGGGGAAAGAGAAGGTGATGCACCACGTTCACTTGGGAGGTCAAAGGGAGGAGGGGAAACTGAAGTTAAACTAGGAAAAGGCATTATTTGTTTGGAGTATTAGATAAATGATGTCATCAGGAATTGGTACAAAGTCGAGGCATTTCTTTAAATAAATGTTGATAAAATTCTAAAGCAACAATATGTGTATTTTTATGTTCAGGCCTGAATGCAAGCTTTGATGTTGAACAGCAGCTTCTGGTTACAGTATAAAAGCTATTATATGTACTGTGAAAACCAGTTTTGGGTTTCTTTTTGCTTTGGACTGTAACTTTTTGGCAGGATTCTTTTCTGGGATTAGGGGGAAGGGATGATCCAGACAGAAAATTACCCATTTTATGTATAAGACATTAGAGCCAGTTTTTATGCAATAGTTTCTGAGCACCTTTGCTGTTGCCAGTAGATGTCACTGTGGATAACAAATCCCAGTGCTTAGGAGACAAAGGAGGTAATTTGCTAAATGAAAATTCAGCCTTTGAAAGTAGATTGGGGGGGGGCCAACAGTTTTTTTTCAAAAGAGACTTTTCTCAGCAAATAAAAATGGATTTCCTACTCATGAGGACGTCTGGTTTTGCCCACTGTAATCCTGTATTTTGTGGCTGCCTTCGCCCGACTTGGGTAAGTTGCTGGTGCTCTGTGTGACCTCAGAGGGGGTGTCTGTGTGAGTGGTGCTCCTGGACAGCTTTATTTTGAAAGCCTTTAGTGTTTGGAGGAGGCTTCAGGCAGCAGCAGTTGTCGCTGCAGTGTGTATGTGCAGGGAATTGGCCATGGAGGAAGTGGCTTCATTAAGGTTGATTTGGAGGGGGGAGCAAGATGAGGGAAAAAAATTGCCCATTTGATTGGCTGGGAGAATAGCTCTGAATTATGGGATCCATCTGTTTCCTGTAATGAATTCATAAACCCATCAAACAATGACCTGAACGAATTGCTGAAGGAAAAAAAAATAATACACTGGCATGATATGTTTAACGCAGTGAGGCATTGGCATTGTATAATCAAAAATTCTCCTCACATCCAGCACTTTGTAATGGAGCTGCTGTGTTTAATAGAAGCTGTAAATAAATCCTGTCACAGTAGCAGCCAAGAATGCATTTCTGGGTTTAACTGTTTCTCTTCTGGAATGTCTGGTCCTGGAAGGCTTTAGAAATGCAAGTTTTATAGGGCTGGAGTGGGAGATTCTGAAATATAGAGAAATGTTAATGAGGTGAATGAAAGGAAAAAGCTGCTATAAATCAGTATTATGTGGCTTAACCAGTTTCTTTCATTTATGCATGTTCTTTCCTTATGTCATAGAAATGTACTTAAAAGCTATTGTTGTAATTGAAATCTGTTAGACTGATCCTATTCATTATATTAATAAAATCCACCTACAATTGCTCGTAACACTTTTTTATGCAGTTGGGATTCCCGAGATTGTAATCATCAAAAAGCATATGGAGTAATTATTGGATTTGTTTGGGTAAAATTGGATTAAGAAGTTTAGATACCATTAAGTACTGATAATTATTACAAGCAAGCTCATTGTTTAGTGTATGTACAGCTCGGAATGGAGAGTAAGCAGATACCCATCACAAACATCTTAAGAGAGAGAGCAATCTCAAGGCTTTTATTTTACGCCTTTAATTGTGTTTTTGCAAGAGGCTTGCTGCTGAAATGTTTTTGCTTTAGCTCTTTAATCACGTGCTTGTTATGAAAATCACTCAGTATGAAATCCCTTCCCCCCCCCATACATTTTAAACAACATTTTTAGCGCTCAGGCAAATGTAGCTCCAAAGGCTCTGTTTTAATTCCTGGATTCCCAGCAGCTGCCCACATGCCATTAGCTGTGACAGTGGATTACTTGCAGGTGAAAGGGTGGACAGGCTGCTCCTCTGGGGCTGGGAAAGGCTCTCCATGGATTGGCAGGTTGGCCCTTGGGGCTGATTAAACACGGAGCTCAAGGAGCATCAGGGCTGGAGCAGCTCTGCTGACCAAAGCTCTGCCTGGGAGAGGCTCCCTCTGCTCTGCTTTTGTACCCTGCAGTGGGCTAAACCCCCTGTCTTTGTGCTCTCTGTGTTCTGCAAGGGATAGCCATCATCTTGGAATACAGCCTTTGAGGAAGGGGGTGGCCAGTGTGTTTATAAAGGTGCTGCTGGAGCGAATATCTGTGGCAATTAATAATGAGGGCGTCCAGGGTACATGTGTGGAACAGTTGGTATTTCTCACAGTGCACATTGCTGTTTAAACATTGCTGAGGATGACTTAAGAATACAGTCATATTGTCTTTGTAACATATGTTCTCCAAATATTGCTGTATTCGAAGTGTAAATTCTAGCCTGGTACGAGGCTGGAATTTGGGGCTCAAGCCCATTCCTGTGATGTTTTTCACTCTCTCAGCTTTATTCCCTGTCAGTGATGTAATGAAATGGTTGTTTTCCAGCTGCCATGATTTGTAGAAGGAGTGTTCTTGCAAGAGCTTCCATTTAACTGCTCTTAAAGAGATTATGATGTACAAAATAAAACCCACTTTGCTGTGTTGATTAGAGAAAAAACAGTAGCATGAATATGCAAAAATATATTTATTCTAACGTACAGTGATATTTTCATTTTCTTTGTTCTTTTCTCTCATCTGTGATTCAGATATATAGAGGGAAACATTGTCTCTAACACTGAAATTTGATTTTTCTGGCCACACCTTTGTGATGGAACAGCTTTGTTAATTTACATTAAAGTGGAAAGTGTTGTGTATTCTGTGACTCGCATTAGTGATGGCTTTATGTGTGTATATGCACACCTATTTGGAAGTATCAGATGTGATTTATATATGCAGAGTACTGAGAGCATAATGCTTTTTAAAAAACAGCCTGCCTTGCTCTCTGAAATATGTTTCCAATTAATTATTATTCCTTAAGAAATCTCAGGGCCAGACAAATCCTGACTCCNGCCAGTGTGTTTATAAAGGTGCTGCTGGAGCGAATATCTGTGGCAATTAATAATGAGGGCGTCCAGGGTACATGTGTGGAACAGTTGGTATTTCTCACAGTGCACATTGCTGTTTAAACATTGCTGAGGATGACTTAAGAATACAGTCATATTGTCTTTGTAACATATGTTCTCCAAATATTGCTGTATTCGAAGTGTAAATTCTAGCCTGGTACGAGGCTGGAATTTGGGGCTCAAGCCCATTCCTGTGATGTTTTTCACTCTCTCAGCTTTATTCCCTGTCAGTGATGTAATGAAATGGTTGTTTTCCAGCTGCCATGATTTGTAGAAAGAGTGTTCTTGCAAGAGCTTCCATTTAACTGCTCTTAAAGAGATTATGATGTACAAAATAAAACCCACTTTGCTGTGTTGATTAGAGAAAAAACAGTAGCATGAATATGCAAAAATATATTTATTCTAAAGTACAGTGATATTTTGATTTTCTTTGTTCTTTTATCTGTGATTCAGATATATAGAGGGAAACATTGTCTCTAACACTGAAATTTGATTTTTCTGGCCACACCTTTGTGATGGAACAGCTTTGTTAATTTACATTAAAGTGGAAAGTGTTGTGTATTCTGTGACTCGCATTAGTGATGGCTTTATGTGTGTATATGCACACCTATTTGGAAGTATCAGATGTGATTTATATATGCAGAGTACTGAGAGCATAATGCTTTTTAAAAAACAGCCTGCCTTGCTCTCTGAAATATGTTTCCAATTAATTATTATTCCTTAAGAAATCTCAGGGCCAGACAAATCCTGACTCCGCTGGCGTTTTGCCAGTTCGTGCTTTCCATTCTCCTGTCCTTTCCCTCCTTTTCCCTTGGCACTCCCTCTCATGTGCTGGCACAAGGGTTTGTGTGCCTGGTCTGTCAGCCCAGTTGGAGAACCTTCCTGGCTGGAATGGTGTATCAGTTTTGGTCCTTCAGCCTGTGTCTGGAGTAATGTTAGGAGTAGGTAAATGCTTACGTTGCTGTAACAGCAGTAGAAGCAATAGGAGTCCAACAACCACCCATCAAAATTAATACTTTCTACCATGTGGACAAAAGATTTTTCCACATACATGTTGAATATGCAGATTTGATATTTGAAAATAATTATTCTGCATTCCTTTTTTGTTATAGATATAATCGTAGGTGAAATCATTTAGACTTCAAAACAAAAGCCTTGGAGAAGCAGAGTGCTGATGGTTCTGTCAAACTTGGCATATTTTTTTTGTCCAAGTCCCTGCTTGCATTGAAACCACCCCCAGCATTCCCTTGGTGCCTGCTCACTGCTGCTGCTGTGGAAGCTGATGGTTTTTCCAGGTGGCCTGGCTGGCTTATTGCAGGCAGGGTTAGTGTGGGGCACATCACATGTGCACCTGAAGGAGTGTCCTGAAGTGCTCGGTGTGAGGTTTGGATAAAGACCACAAGAAAACCAAAGTTTGTGTGAGTGCTGAATAAGCTGGTGCATCAGGTCTTTTAACTTGTTTTTTTATAGCTCATTAGAAGCCTGAAAATGTTTGTTTTCATGGCTGTAGGACATGTGATTTGATGTTAATATTGGCAATCTCACATCCAAAAATGGTGAACTGAAAAGGCACTGGTGGCCCTGGGTGAGCACAGTTTAACTGAGCATTCTGTTCAATACTGAATTCTCACAGCTCTCTTGTCCTCCCTCCTGTTTCAAGCCATACAGAAGGTTACTTGCAGTAAGAAATAAAAGGTTCAAATACCATCCCAGGCAATATGTGCTTGAGCAGAAAACAACACATTTTGCCAACTTCCGAGCCTAAAACACCCTTTTCCTCATTTACAGAAAAAAACCCCGCCACAACCTTCCTGATACCAACCCAATTAACTCTTCACTTCTCTTTACACAGTGCCAGAACCTATTAAGACCAGTTTAAGCCAGCCCCAACCTGCCGGTACCGGTACCAGTACTTCCACCAGCACTATCACCAACAGCAGCAATGGCAAGCGCGCGTCTGCCAACGGGCAGCAGGCGGCTGCGTCCCGATACCTGCCTCGAGAGGTGCCTCCACGCTTCCGCCAGCAAGAACAGAAGCAGCTCCTAAAGCGGGGTCAGCCACTGCCCACCGGGACTCTGAGCGGCACCAGCCCGGCGCCAGGCACTGGACCAGCAGGGGCCAGTCCTCCTCCACAGGGAGCAGGTGGACAGCATCATCCCAGTAAGACCCAACCAGGTAAGAAGCCGACTCCCAGCGGGGATAGAGGGTGGTTGTTACTGGAGTTATGTCAGCACAGGCTTCTGTTGTTACAGAATTTACAGGGTTGGAGTAGACCACTATGATTATGGAGGCCAGCCTATCACCTAACGTCCCATCCACTAAACCATGGCACTAAGTACATCCTCCAGTCAAAACCTAAGGGATGTTCAGAATTGTCTTAAAATAACAGGGTTTAAAGCTAAGCATGAGCCATCACTTGTCATCTTACAGGATATGTAATTTCTGGTGTCCACTTCTAGAAGATTTCCTTGTTTGTTAGATGCTCAGGCCTGAGGGGTCTTTTCCCAGTTTGTTCCCCCTTCTTTGTTTCTTTGATAGTTATAATGGATCTTCAGGAAATGGAAATACTTACTTAACAACACTTCTGTAAGAATGACCATTAATTTGGATGTTTCCTAGTTTTGATCTATCTTTTTGGTGATTTTAATGCTCTTTGAGGAGTGTTTTGCATATTTGTAAATAGGGAATAGTAATTTTGCTTATGTTCTGTTAGGAAGCATTTATATCTCTATTAATTAACTACCCTCTCAGTTGTTATTTTCACATTAGGAAAATAACACTTTGGGAAAAGAGTGTCTTAGGCCTCTCTACCACTTCATTCTTTCCTTTGCAGATCATAGAATCACAAAATGGTTTGGGTTCTAAGGGACCTGAGGGATCATCTAATTCCCCTTGCCATGGGCAGGGACACCTTCCACTATCCCAGGTTGCTCCAAACCCCATCCTACCTGGCCTGGGACACTTCCAGGGATGGGGCAGCCACAGCTTCTCTGAGCAACCTGTGCCAGGGCCTCACAACTTCTGTCAACTCCTGTCCTTACACAGGACACCCCAACAATCCAAGGGTGGTGTCCAAACACTCCTGGAGCTCTGGCAGCTTTGGTGCTGTGGCCATTGTCCTGGGGAGCCTGTTCAGTGTCCAGCCACCCTCTGGGGGAAGAACCTTTTCTTCATATCCAGCCTAACCCTCCCCTCCATCTGTTCCCTTGGGTCCTGTCCCTGGTCACAGAGAGCAGAGATCAGTGCCTGCCCCTCTGGTCATTATTTATGTGATAGAGACAGACCCACCAACTCAAGTGGCTCAGGCTGCCCGAGGGTCAGGGTGAGATTTCTTCCAAGCATCATTATAGATGTATCTGAAGCATCTGTGTTTGAGTTTAAAGCAACACGTTGTAAATCATGAAACAAAGTCCACTGTAAGTCATAACATAATTCATAAAAGGACTTTTCTTGTAAGAGTGTGGTATAAGCTGTCTGACTTTGATCTTGCCAGATGCATTTCTACCTTGAGGCTTTAGACTTCTTTTCCTGATTCCTGTTTCAAGCTGTTGTAGGTGTAGTTTGTCAGCCTGGCAACCTTCAGCAGAAGGTTTAACACTGTTGAATTAGTTTGGGGTTTTATTCTTTTGCTACTTTCCTGTTACCATAGGAAAAAATCAGAGTGCACTAAAAACCTAGTACAAATGAGAGGAAGAAAAGGAGTGCAGAAGCTTTTCACCTTAATGTTATATTCCATATTGCACCAAACAAGTTAGCCCAGATAAACTCTAAGCAAAAGTATTATTTAGGGTCATAGAATAGTTTGGGTTAGAAGGGACCTTAAAGCCATCCAGTTCCACTCCCTGCCATGGGCAGGGACACCTTCCTCTATCCCAGGTTATTCCAAGCCCCATCCAACCTGCCCTTGGACACTCCCAGGGATGGGGCAGCCACAGCTTCTCTGGGCAATGTGTTCCAGGGCCTCCCCACCCTCACAGTGGAGAATTTCTTCCCCATATCTCATCTAAACCTACAGTTTTAATCACTGAAAAGTGATTTGTGAGTTACAATTGTCCAGTTGTTGTTTATTCTGTAAAGTCACAACCAAAGCTTTCAAAGGCACGAGAAGATCTGCACGAAGTTCTTAGTCCAGGGAATAGAATCTTGGGCAAGCTAAATCCTTGGCTACTTTTTTGTCTGCTGACAGGAGATGTTGTTTGGAGGCTTAAAGGATTATATCTTCCCCATAGAAAGAACTGACTGAATTCTGGAGCTCATGTAGTTCTTTCCAGCAGGTGGAGCATCAGTTCATTTACTGACTGCAAACACAGGAGGAAAAAATAAGTGTGCAGCTCAGTTTATGGTCTGACAGCTGTGTACCTGGCTGCTTTGTGAGGCTGAGACAGGAGTGTGTCACTCCTGAGGGACCTTTGTAGCCATGAAATACACATTTTGACAGTCTCCCTCAATCTCTCATACAGGCTTTGTCTTCACATTGGCCAGCATAAAGAGCAAAGAAGTAAGAAGAATATCCAGGCAAGGCCAAAGCCTTTTCTTCTCAGCTGTTAGGATTTGGGTGATTGTTACACTTAGAAAAAATTTGGGGATTCTATATGCTGTAAACATACAGCACTTCAGTTATGAATATTCCATGAAATATAATTCAAACCAGTCATATTTTTGTGAATATAGAAATCAATTTTAAACAGGAGAATTCTCACTGAGCAGTGCTTTGTCAGAAGGAAATTTTTCACCTTCTTCCTCTTTACCATCAGTAGGCAATGTTTTAATTTATTTTTCTATCTCTGGTTCTCTGGGTGTTTCATTTACTGAAGAGTCTTTGCAGGCAGAAGTTCTCTGGCGAAGTGAAGGAACAAAACTTGTCCAGACAACTGATCCACATCTAAACAAGAATTTTGGCTGCCTGAACAGCACCTGCACTGTGGGAGAATGATCACTTCATGGACATTATTAGACATCTGTCAAGTCTATAGGGTCACATTCCCTCACAGTTAACTTGTAATTATGCAACCACGTTCCTTCCAGGCCCTATTTATAACTACCTGGGTACAAGGAATTCTGTTACAGAGGCATTGCCATCCTCTTCACTCTAAAAATCACATTATTTTATCTCTTTATTCTCTTATCAGCAGTCTCTGTTATCTACTGCCTCAACCAATCCAAAACACTTATCAGAACTTAACTGCAGTGTCGTGAATTAAAAAGGATGTTCTGCCAGTGTAAGGCAAGTGGGAATTAATGGCCACTAATATATTCTTTGTCAGGTTTATCACCTGGAAATATCAGTGAAGTGGATGAGAGTAGGGATTTTTTGTTTCTCTTTTAAGGTAATGCCTAGAACATTAACTAGACAAACTGTTGAGAGAAGAAATAAAAACATTTCAAATTGCATAGAATATTTGAGAAATCCTATCCTTTGAGAACAGTCTTTTATTCATTGTTAAATATTGTGAAACTATTTTCTGAAGTACTTTAGAGTAGATTAGTTACTTGTCTGGAGCTTCTGTCTTGAGCTATAAAGCTTGTTCTTGACATGCCCCCTCAATAATCATTTTCAGGATTACTCCAAATGGAATCTGTATCTCTGATTTAGGAGCAGTATTCTATTATCCAGTCAAGTTTGTTATTTTTACTTAAAGATGAGGCTTTTTATCTCTTCCCACTTCGTCCACTAACTCCACTAAATGTGGTGAATGTTAACTTCCTTCATTAAGGTGTGAGGCATTAATTGCATTAATGGAATGGTCCTTTATCCATGTGATCCAAAAGAATTAAAGTAATTTCTGGAAGCTACCATTAAAAGTAACAAGTAATACAGACTTCTTTGTTTCTTTACAAATCAAGAAGTTTGTACAGGAGTCTCCAGGCAACCACTGTATGTTTGATGATTATAAGAACAGAGATCAAAAGGAGTCATCAGTTCTTCTTCACGATGCCTTTGACTTTCCTGAAGTTCAGTGATGTGGAACCACCATCCATCAACTCAAACCCAATGTACCATGTCATGCAGGGGTCAGGATGGAACTTCCCCATGTCTTTTTATTGACAGGTGGAGTGTTTTGTGGAACAGATTCATAAGTTTCCAAAGTCTGAAAAGAAATGAGAACAAGTAATTCCTGCAGTAATCAGAATGAGAAAACACACCAGCATTGTGGAAATGCAGGAGTTAGGCTTTTAGTTTGTTCTGTCTGTTGTTTTCTGTGAAGTGAGAATTGGACAGCAGATACAGAGATTTATTTTCCTGCTGTGTGCTGATGCCAGATTCTGTGCTGAACTGTTCTTTTCTCTGGAGGTGGGAGTTCTAATTCACCTTTGAAAATTTCTCTAGCTACAGTTTGCAGGTTGCTGCTCATGGTATGGTATGTGCACATTGAAGTAAGTGGTGTGGGCAGGTGGAAGTTGCTGGGTTCTGTTGTGTGACAGGTTCACTCTTATAATCTGTTTGTATTAATTTTGGTTTTGATTTTTTTTTAGGAAGCAGGACTAAAAGATTCTGCTTACTGTTAAAATCCTGTCTGACAATAGTCATTCCAAACATCCAGTCCTGTAACTCCAGGTTACTTCAGAATTCCTTCTAATGGGGCAACTTTGTGGTTGTAAAGTCAAATTTGGAAAGAAGTTTTAGGGAGACATATAATTTCTTCTAAACTCAGTGAATGTAGCTGGAAAACACTAAGATACACTTGACAGACAGTTGTTTCATCAGATCCAGAGAAGTAGTAGGACTTTCCTGCTAAACTCATGTTTGAACAATTCAGCTCGAACAGTTCAGCTTATTGTGATTTGTAATGCCTATAGGTAAGGCATGTACATGCAAAAGCAGTTCTGAAATACATTAATAAAGTTTAATTTCAAAGTCTGAAATAAGATTTAGCTTGATCTCCTGGAGGCATTGCAAACAGGCTGAGCCTTGACAAACAAAGCACATGTGAAAACTGCCTTTATGGAAATGATTTGCTGAACTTCATCTCTTTGAGCCCATATTCTCTGATTTTGTTGGCAGAACAATCCTGCCTTTTTGCTTTTAGTTACACAATTAAAACCAGAAACTTTAGAAATTGATTTATTCTGGATTTCCTATAAGCAGAGTTTTTTCATATGTAATAGTTAAAACACTAAACACTATAAGGTAGAAATCAGGGATCTGATAATACTTATTCATCTTGTTTGCACACTTTCTATGTATATAATTTCACACTTTATATGGAAAATACACTTTAAAAAAAGAAGTGTTCTCTATAATACCTGGAAGAGGTGCTTCACTGTGTCATGGCTGTTGATCTTGAATGAAGAAACAGGCATGAAAGTTTTTCTTTGGACACACAGGAATTGGATATTTATGCTTCTTCAGTGGAAGGTGAGCTGTATAAAGCAAACACAAAATGCCATTCTGCAGAGAAACTCCTGACAACTTGCAGTTCTTACACCACTTGTCGAGGTGTTGGCTGTGATTTGCAGAGCAGCTCCCTGTACAATCACTGTACACACATTTCTGCACTGTGGCTGTGTGGAAGTTTCAGAATTCAGTTTGATTGTATTTTCTTGCCAACATTCTCACTGAGTTAGTGCTGTATAGGTATAAGAGATGATTATGTCACTGTCTTCTCTTGGTGTTCCTTGGAGCTTTGTTGTTTTTGTTGTCTGGTTTGTGTCCCTGGAAATCAGACAGTGTTCCCAAAGGTCACTAGTACCAAATATATATTTAGACAAAAAGAGGTAAAAACATCCTACAAGGACCTAAATGTAGCATTAACATGGAGAGGGTGCTGTCTGGATGTGCTCCTGAGTGATGAACATTTTCTGAAATATAGTGATGGAAAAGTTGTGGGAAGTGAATCTCAGCTAGTGGAGGATTTTGTCTCCTATCTAAATTTTCAAGAATTACATATGATGCTTTGAATACAGAGAAGTGGCAAGCTCTGTGTAGCCCAAATACAGGCATTATGAGTGAGAAATAGTGGTAAAAACTCATCAGTAAACTAATCTTTGGAATGAATTTTTCTGTATTGTGCATGTTATCAGGCAGCAGAGCGTGCAAAATAAATCTGCTGCTTCAGATCTCTTTGACAGTGATTAGAATTTTTCACAGGGAGAAGGGAAAATAGAAATGGGTGAAAAATAGAATGGGTAAATAACCAAGGTGCTTTTGTGGCTTTGCTGCCCTCACTTTCAAAGAGTGGGGCTGTGCAAAAGCCTGATGATTTAAAGGTGGCTGATGAATGGCATCAGGAATACTTTGTGTCTTTTCCCTTTATCTGTAAACTAATGGCTGGCTTAGAACTGAGGCTACTGGGAGTTTAGAGTACTGAGGAAATAAAGTTTCCAGTTGTCTGGAAGTGATATTCATAGTAGAGTGTACAGAGGATGGGTTGGAGCCCTGTGGTCACTTTGGGAGTACAAGAACTGGGAAACAGAAAATAAAACAGCTGATGTCAAAAGCTGGGAAAGGAGGAACTGAGGAATTACGGATCAGTCAGAGTAATTGCTGGAATGATCCTAGAAAAAATAGTCAAAGCAGGTGTTCCTGTGCATTAAAACTTTGGAAAAGGGACTTAGAGAGTCAACATGGGTCTGTGGAGAGCAGGTTGTGCCCAGAGAGGGGAGTTCCCTGTCAGCAGTGTGAGACACCGTGAGGTGGGAGGGAAGATCATGTCCCAGGAGTCAACTTTGTACAGCCTTTGACAGTGGCTCAGGAGACTTTGTCATGATGGATGTGTGGTGGTGTAAATAAGTGGGAAGTATAAGATGAAGCTATTGTAGAAGTGTCACAGCTGTTCAGGGAGGGAGTAGCTGTTGGTCCTTGCTGGCAGAATGAGAATGTTTTGAGCGAGAGTGCAAATTTGTACTCTTTGGTATTTGAGTCAGGCTTTTGGCTGTAAACAACAGCCTTCATTACATTTTTGAGTGATACCAACTGGAGAAGAGTGCAAGGCAACAGAAAGACAAAATTACAGTATGGGAACAGCAGTGACACAGTTCTGTAATTGGTTGAGAAATAAAGAAAAGGGAAAGGTTTGTTATTTTGGCCAAAACAACTCTATACCCAAATACAGATATGTGAATATCTCACTGCAAAAATATATGTGGTCACATGGTGTCCATTCATTAATGGTGTCACACTGCTGAAAAAAGGACAGACACACTAAGGGACGTAGATGGTTCTGCTTCCCATGGGGCTCATGGGTATGGCCTCTGAATATTAAGTCCAGTTGGGAGGACTGTGCCTTCAGAAGGAACCAGCTGGAAGAAGCAGAGGAATGCAACAGGAATGGGTAGGGATTTCAAGAAAAAAAAAAAAGCCTTGCCAAGAGTGAAGGAATTAGAGCTCCTAAGTCAAAGGAAGACTGGATTTATAAATGCAGAGATACCTAAATGGCTGCTGCAGGGAAGAAAATGATATGTTCTGTATTCCTGTGATGGATCAGATAAGAAATAATGGGCTTAAATTTCAACAAGGAAGATTAAGGGTAGACATTAGGGAAAATGTGCTGGTATGAAAACTGCCTTGAGAAGTGAGATAGAGCACTTGGGAATGTGCAGGTTCCATTGCTGGAGGCCTTTCTTGGTGGGTTGGATGAATGTCACCTTGTGTGTCTCAGGAATAGTTCCTTACACCTGATGAATGGGTTGCATCACCTCTGAAATCCCCTTTTCTAGTCTTCAGGTATCAATAATTATGAATTTCAAATTTAGGAGGTGTCAGCCCCAGTGAAGTTGCTCCAAGATGGGGCACATGGAAGGGAGCAGACATGCTCTACCAGCATGGTTGGAGTGGAAGCTGTGCTTTATTTTGCTCCCAGACTTTTTGTTGTGCTCTGACTGTTTCTTGGGGTTTTTCATTGCCTTTCTGTGTACTCCTGACTGGTAAAAACAGTTCCCTTCAATAAGTGCTCTTTTATAAGTACCTACCTCCATAAATTGAGTTGATTACAGGATGTTTGTATTATTAATAGGAAGAATAGAAGGAACATGGGAGTTCTCATACGGTTTTGACATATTTTAACTAATGGAAATTTCAGTCATGTGTAGTTGGTATTAAAGGAATGTAATACACCACAACAATAATTTGACTTAAAAAAGTTATTGCAGAATTGACTCTCAAACTTAGTTCCTGAGTGCATTTGAAATAGTTTTCTGAATAGAAACAAAACCAAACAGATTTGATTTTCATTCATTTGTTGTTTCTGAAACAAGGTTGAACCCAACCAGTATTCAGAGACTATTGCAAAGAAACAGAGAGTAAATGTCTTCAGAAGGAAACCAACTATTTTCAGGAGTCCTTCAGTGGAGCAGTTCTCGAGCCAAGAATAGCAGCAGTGATTGTGCTCCAGTGGTGAAGTGGCAGCGACCCTGAGAACGCAGCCAAACCCTTAAAGAGCCATTGGTGGTGGGATCCAGCACAGAGGGGCAAAACCACTCCGATGGGCACCTGACAGGAATTGAAACAGCAAATTTAAAAACGTGCTCCATTTCCTGAGTCATTAATATGTATTTGGGGCAGGTAGGAGGGGGGAATAATCCTAAAGGAGTGTACTGGACATACTGTTTGTGTGTAAATTATCCCTCGAGATTTGTACATACGCACTGACAGAGGTGTGATCTCAGAATTTGTGATTATGTTTCGAGGACCTAAACATCAGGCTGTGACCCCTTTCTGCTCACCCTGCATGTCCCTGTGCCTCGAGGAGATGCGGGGCTCTCGCTGCGGGTGTTCCAAGATGGTCGGTCCGGGCTGTGCCAGCGCCCGGCTCCTGCCGCATTGTTCGGGCAGCTCTTCCCTTCCCTGCCTCGATAAACAACCGCGCCGCTGATTAATGCGCTCGTGTTTGCCACTTAGAGCTGGTTTAGATAGAGGCAGGGAAGTCATTAAGGGCTTGGCAGCAATCCAGTGTACATCTGGGACTTGGGAGCTGCTGCTGGGGCAGGGAGGAGGGCGGCGGGCAGGAGCTGGGGCAGGGAGGAGGGTGGTGGGTAGAGGAGGAAGGAGCTGCCATTGGGGTAGGAAGGAGGACACCGGGCAGGAGGTGGGACAGCAAGAGGACTCCAGGCAGGAGAAAGACAGCGAGCAGGAGCTGGGGCAGGAGGAAGGAGGAGGACTCCAGGCAAGAGGCTGGAGCTGGGACAGGCGTTCGGCAGCACCCGCGTCTTCTCTTGGCTGACTTTCAAAAGCGTCAGGAAAGCAGCTACGGGCGCTAATTGTAGCTGGGTCCTGAAGTGAAAATGTTTTGTGACAGTTGAAAGAATTTAAAGAGGAAGGAAGATCGGTTTAGTGTCAGCTGCAATTAGATAATCAAAGCTTAAAAATCCTGCTCTGTTGATACCTTCACCTAGAGCTCAGGAGCGGAGCGAGGGGAAGGGGGAGGAGGGCTGTGCGTGGAAAGGGCATTTCCATAGCCAGTGCAGCCGAGGCCCGGCCGAGCTCGCAGGTTGTCTGGGCGCACGCTTGCACTGAGAGATTTTCTTGGCAGCTCTACAGGATGAGGCTTACACTGTACACAGCCGACATATTGAAGCCGGGAGCCCTGGAGAACGTAGAGGCAGGAGTAGGAACAGCTCTGCACACAATGTAGCGTCTCCTAGGATGGTTGGGCGGCTCCTTTCTTCAGGTATTTTATTACCCATCAGCCCTTTTTAGAGCCAAAAAAAGAGGGGAAAGTAACCCTAACCCTGAGAAAATAGCATCTGCTTCTGTTAAATCAATTTATTACATAACATTTCAGCGAGAGAGCAGCAGCACAGCGTCCTGAGCTTTTGGCTGCGTTTCAGGTTTGATAAAATGGCGTCTTCGCAGCAAACTGCTTGTAAAGATATGTTGCACTGAGCAGAAAAATGCAATGCTTTGGTGTTTTCTACTGCTGCTTTTGTGTTGGAGAGGTAGCATTTAGGGGAATCTCTACTAATAATGAGAAATGCTGTTTGTTTTTGCTTGTTTTCTTAATGCATTTGAAAGCTTTCAGCACCAGAGGAAAGGAGCTACATTTGAATGTCGTAGTGCAGAAAATGTAAAGGGGGATAACAGGCTTTCCCCCGTGTGGGCTTAGCTATGGTTTAGTTTTAAAATAAATAAAGCTGCTTTATTCAATGCTTCCATCTCCTTTCTGTCTTGCCACGTTATGTACGCTGTGCAGGATTTCAGCTTCCTCAATCCATGAGACTTGTTGTGAGTGAGCTTTGTAGGGGCTTCACATAGATGCCAGTTTTCAGATCTGTCTCTATGCCTAGAGCTGGATGCAGCAGGTAACCTGAAATATTAGCACTACAAAGCTCAGATTTTCTACTTTATTATATTTTGTACTCCAGAACAGATGCTTATGTCATATTTTCTTTTTCTGTATGGACTTAGGCTACATTTGATTTTGAACTTAAAATGTTCCTGGCAATTCCTATTTAATTTAGATTTAGAAAAACTCATTTATGGTCTTTTAAGGATTTGCTCATGTTGAATTGAAAACTATTTCTTTTTGGGGGGAGAAAGTAATTTGCCCCTTTTTTCTCGTCTTCCTACTCAAAATAACTAACCTTTGTGTGCCAAGGCAAATCCCCAGTGGGGCTGTCACTGGCTTCTGGGATTTCTTTTTTCTGTTCTGCATGTTCAGAGCAGAGAACATCGTCTGTCATCTCTCCTTTGGGCAGCACAGGGTGAGCCAGTGGGTCTGTTTGTTGTTACATGACTAACAGGCTGAAAAATAAAACTAGTAATAAGAGAGGGAGTCACTGTTAGATCTGATTTAAAATTAGGTGAGCAAAATTTATTAATAATATTTCATTAGAGTTTATCCTGGGCTTTGCCATTTAACAACCTCCCTGTGCCTTGGTTCCAAGATCAGTTGAATGTTGTGTTGTAGTAGGATTTTACTGTGCAGGATTTGAACTAATTACTGTAATGGGAGTTACAAAGATACAATTACTTTTAGCTCAGCTGAATAAAAAAATGAAAAGAAATATTTTTGTAAATGACATTTTCAGAGGAGGATGGAAGTTTTGGGATGAATCACTTGTGCAGGCAAAAGTATTTTGCTTTTCTAAGAAATGCATGCAACAGCTTCTCCTGTTTCATACTTTGCATTTGTAATCTATGTAAACACTAAGCTGATTTTGCAACTAATTATTCATTATCAAACACAGGCAAAAATGTTCTCTGTATTTAATAAGTGCTGAATTGAAGCTGGTCAGGTATGTTGGCTACAGCATGTAATAACACCAGTAATCTCCTCCGACACCATTAAGGATATTATTTAAGAAACAACCCAAAACAAAACAACCCCCTCACCCTTATTGGTAATACTGGTCAAAACTGTGCATTTTTCAGGTCTTGTATGGTTGTAGCTGGACAGAACTTTTATGCTTGTTAAAACCAAATTTGAACCGTTACCCTCATGTTAATATTTCCTTCCTGGTTGCTGAAGAAATCTTGGAACTGTATTTTATAAAAGAGGCATAATTAAGATTTTGAAACACAAAGTATGAATTTAAAAATCAGTGTCACTTGGTGGTGTACCAGCACCAGGATTTGCTAACTCAGAATACCTGTGGTTCCTTGTTTACAATCTTTGCTCAGCTCACAGAGGAGGGATAGAAATGCTTCTGGTGGATTCAGTGTGTTTATTTCAGATCTGTGCATAAATAAAGAGGAAATGATTCTTAAAAATTGTTAAAATGGGCTTCCCATTTCAGTTTTAAGAACCTTGAAAATGAAAGAAAATGTTGGGAATTTCTATGAAGAGTTGGTTTCTTCAAATGTCGGAGAAAATCTTTGTGTTAAAAAAACCCCAAACAAGCAGAAAATATCTCTAGATTTAAATTTTGCTTTCGTTATTTTTCAGTCCTTCTGGATTAAGTTTGACTGTTCTGCCATTAATTTAATTCATAGGAGCAAACTCCTTTTAGTCTAGAGAAAATGGAAAAAAGTCTTTTGGTTATTTGCTTCTAGAGACAAGAGTATAAAAATTGCTGTCTTTGGGATCAGGTCTGTACTTAAACTCTTTTGTTTGTCTGGCAGCAAAGTCACACTTTTTACAGCTTTCTGTTTACTTAGTGAATTTTTTTGCAGCCTGTCCTCTTTCTTACAAGCTTTATAGCAGCAGCCTTTGATGTTAGAACCAATTGCTCCAGTGAACATTTGGATACTGTGAGGTTATTGCATGTTTTCACTCTATTTTGTGGATCCATGACTTGTGGAAGGCACCAGCATGATCCCACTGCCTCTGGAGCAGGAAGCACAACACAGGTACCAGAGAGGGATTGCTGTTTTCAAGTCCCCTCCATGGAATTATTGTAATCCCTGTCAAAGCCACCACTTTCAGATTAGTCTGTGGTTATTGTTGAATAATCTGAACCTCAGGAAGAGCAGCCATGCTGATGGTACAGGAAAGGGAGTAACAAACCCTTGGGAAGCAGAGAGGGGATGTGCTGCTTCCCAGCCAAGCATTCTTGGTGGGATGCTGTCTGGAGTAGACGTGCTTGGCCATTTTCTATTCTTAATATGGACATTTCTTCTTCTTTATAGTTATTCCCCCTTATAATTTTCTTTTCATCTTGCTTCTCTTACAGCCCTTCGAAATCTGGTCTCTTATTTAATGACTTATGTTGCTCCCTACGCTCAGGAACCTTTCTATGCTCTTTTGTCATCTTCCATCCCACCCTTTCCCTTTATTTTCTGTTTGCTAAGTGCTCTCAAACTTGAGCATTGCTTTAACCACCATCTTTGAGGGAGAGGAGAAAGGAAATGATTAAACCAGCAGCTCCTTTTCATCTCATCTTGTCAGTCGTGGTGCCGTCTTTGTGAGTACGGAGACGTCGTACGTGGTGCTCTTGATCCTCCTTCCCAGGCCTGTCCTGCACTGCTCTCCTCAGGCAGTGCCTTCCTTTTCCTAGCACCCACACATGGAGCTCAGGTTTTGGCTTTGACAAGACCTTTTAATGGAACAATGTATTTCAATCCACTTTTAAATCCTTCTGTCACATCTCAAACCCAGCGCTGAATCTCACCACCCACAGGGTTGAAAAACACCTCATGCAACTCATCTTATTTCTTGGTTGCCTCAACTTCTTATCTTCTGGCCTGGCCTGCTGCTGCTTTTTTCCTTTTGTTCATTCCTGCTCTGCTAAGAATGTTCCTCAGCTCATTTCTCTGACCCTGATGACCCTTTTTAAGTCATTTTATGGGCTGCCTTCCCCTTCCATGTCTTATCTGGGATTCTGGTCTCCATTTAACACCTGTGTAGCAAAGTAAATGTTCCGCCTTGCTTCCATAGCTCTGTGCTGTAAGCAGTTGGCTCTATCCAGGAGTAACAGGGTGCTTCCTTCCTTTCCAGCAACTGTCATGTTGCTCAAGAACTTTTGTTAAATTTTTTTGGATTAGCATCTATGTTTAAGGATGTGACAATGCTGAAAAGCCTCCTCTGAGTATCTGTCCAGCACAGCATCACTTTTCATTGGGTTGGGGGAATATGGGACTGTGTGTGTGAGTGCAAAAGGATGTTTAAACTACATGTGAAACCTCTGAGAGGTATGTTTTTGACAAAACTGCCTCTTATTTAGAGATGCCCAAGTTGTTGTCTGTATTTGTTTTTTATTTACAGGAAGGGTGGAAAACCTAAATGCAGTATGACTTTAGTGTGTAAAATGTGATGAGGGTGGGTGTGTATATAATAGTTCATGGTAGGCAGACGTTTTACTTTTTTTTTATTGGTTGCTGTTTCTTTGTGTTTCTCTGAAGAATGAGAATGAAGTAAAAATTAATGGTAAGAGTCTTCTAGATACTCTTCTTTGTTTTTTCTAAATTTGCTCTTTAGTCTTTTCACACAGGTGAGTGTATTTGCTATCTTTATGGGATACCTGCTTATTATTTTTACTAGTGCACTAAGAGCTACAAAACACTTGCTCTGTTTTGAAATGGGATTGTTTCATTATTTTAATTGAGAGTTAGATTTATTAGTTAATTCCAGATTAAAAAGAAAAACAAAATTAATATGAGTATTGTGCTCTATTGTAGTGAGGAAAATCACAGTATTATGTTAGAGAATGTGCTCTAAATTTTAGCAGAATGTAGTGTTGTAACTAGTGATGTAAAACAATACTTAGTAGAGGGCTTTTGAAATGCTTGAACAGCGGACTGACTGATTTTTAACCTTGCATCCTTTCAGATCTCAGCCACAGTGGATTGGGAGACCATTATGAGAATTCCCACTGGGGACAGCAGCCCGCTTTCAGGAGTGAAGGCAACTGCAGCTGGGATAAAGTGATAATAGACAGGACTGACAAGGAAGCGTGGCCTTCCATAACCGGAGCTGAGACTGAGTCTGCCTCAGAATGTACTACAGACACTGACTCTGCCTCCAACTGTGGCTCAGAGAACAGTAGCATGGCTACAGGGAGTGCCCAAGGCAACTTCACTGGACATACAAAGAAAACTAATGGCAATAATGGCGCCAACGGAGCACTCGTCCAAAGCACTTCTAACCAGAGTGCCCTTGGAGCTGGTGGAGCAAACGGCAACGGCAGCTCGGCCAGAGTGTGGGGGGTGGCTGCAGGCTCCAGCTCTGGCCTAGCTCACTGCTCTGCCAGTGGTGGGGATGGAAAGATGGACAACATGATGGGAGACGGTAGAAGTCAGAACTGCTGGGGTGCTTCCAACTCGAATGCTGGCATTAATCTTAACCTTAACCCTAATGCCAATCCAGCTGCCTGGCCTGTACTTGGACATGAAGGAACTGTGGGAGCAGGCAACCCTTCCAGTATTTGCAGTCCAGTCAGTGCCATAGGTCAGAACATGGGCAACCAGAATGGGAACCCAACAGGCACCTTGGGTGCTTGGGGAAACTTGCTGCCGCAAGAGAGCACAGAACCACAAACGTCCACTTCTCAGAATGTGTCTTTCAGCGTACAACCTCAGAACCTTAACACTGATGGACCAAATAACACTAACCCCATGAACTCTTCACCAAACCCTATCAATGCAATGCAGACAAACGGACTGCCGAACTGGGGGATGGCTGTTGGCATGGGGGCCATCATCCCGCCCCACCTGCAAGGCCTTCCTGGTGCTAACGGAACATCTGTTTCTCAAGTCAGCGGGGGCAGTGGTGAAGGAATGGGCAGTTCAGTGTGGGGGATGTCCCCAGGTAATCCTGCCACAGGAAACAGCAATTCTGGGTTCAGTCAGGGGAATGGAGACACTGTGAACTCAGCATTAAGTGCTAAACAAAACGGATCCAGCAGTGCTGTGCAAAAGGAAGGAAACGGAGCGAACGCGTGGGATTCGGGGCCTCCGTCCGGCCCCGGGGTCCTGGCGTGGGGCAGGGGCGGTGGCAGCAGCGGTGTTGGTGGTGTGCATTCTGGAGCTTGGGGCCACCCCAACCGTAACACCAGCAACGGTGTCAACGGGGAGTGGGGCAAGCCCCCAAACCAGCATTCCAATAGCGACATCAACGGGAAAGGATCAACAGGGTGGGATAGCTCTAGTGTTACCAGTCCGAACCCTGCCATGCAGCAGGGCAATGAACAAATGAACTCTTGGGCCAAAGCTGCAGCATCTGGCACCACGGCTAGTGAAGGAAGCAATGACAGCGGTGGGAGTCAAAATGAAGGCAGTACTGGGAGGGAGGGGGCTGGAGAGGGCAGGAGGAGAGACAAAGGGATGATAGACCAAGGGCAAGTTCAGTTGCCAAGAAATGACCTTGACCCCAGGGTCCTGTCCAATACAGGGTGGGGACAGACCCCTGTAAAGCAAAACACTGCCTGGGAATTTGAAGAGTCCCCAAGGTCTGAACGGAAGAATGACAATGGAACAGAGGCCTGGGGTTGTGCAGCTACTCAATCTTCAAACTCAGGGGGGAAGAACGATGGGTCCATCATGAACAGTACAAATACCTCTTCAGTATCTGGGTGGGTCAACTCTCCACCGGCAGCTGTTCCAACAAATACAGGTTGGGGAGACAATAACAACAAAGCACCAAATGGCCCGGGGGGGTGGGGAGAGTCAGCAAGCTCTACTACTGTTAATAATGCTGCTGCTGCCAAAAGCGGCCACGCTTGGAGTGGGACCGCAAATCAGGAGGACAAATCACCTACCTGGGGTGAACCTCAGAAACCCAAATCTCAAAACTGGGGAGATGGACAGAAATCAAATCCAAGCTGGACTTCAGGAGGTGGAGACTGGACAGATTCATCATCTGTTCCTGGACACTTGGGTGATGGGAAGAAGAATGGATCTGGATGGGATTCTGACAATAGATCGGGGTCTGGCTGGAATGATTCCACAAGGTCTGGGACCAGTGGGTGGGGAAATGGCACAAACAGCAAGGCTAATACAGGTACAAGTTGGGGGGAATCTTTAAAGCCGGGCCCCCAACAAAATTGGGCTAATAAACCCCAGGACAACAATGTGAGTAACTGGGGAGGAGCTGCTTCTGTAAAACAGACGGGGTCAGGGTGGGTTGGTGGGCCAGTGCCAGCCAAACAAAAAGAGAACTGTGAGGCAACTGGCTGGGAAGAGCCATCGCCACCGTCCATTCGCCGCAAGATGGAAATCGATGACGGTACCTCAGCTTGGGGCGACCCAAATTACAACAACAACAAGACTGTAAACATGTGGGATAGAAATAATCCTATAATTCAGAGCAGTACCACAACCAACACCACCACCACTAGCACCATTATCAACACCAACATGGTTGAGCCTCAGCCATCGCACCAGTCAAGTGCCCAGCCGAACCGGTCCCCGCTGCTTGGCCCAGGTATGAAAACAGCTTTGTGAGATACTTTATGAAATAGTTTTATGGAACCAGTATCTATTAACTGAATGCTGTCTGTCCTATCAGTGTATAGTTGCACATTAGAGGTAGAATTTTATTTGTGTCACAGAATATGTATTTACCCTGAAGCTGTTTTAACATTTCATCTTGAGGACAGAACCTGTGGAACTTGACACAAATTTCCATACTCCAGGTGAATGTAAGAAAGGTTTGAAACACTGATCAGTAACATGGTAGGTTCTTAGATGGTATATCCATATTTATTTTGGCATTTCTTCCACAGTTACTTAATACTTTTTAATTCAACCAATTGAGATTTTGGAGTCTTTTTTTGCAAAACTTTCCTCTCTTTTTTGTCTTCTGTTTCCATTGCACAGACTCTGTTTGTGTTTAGACAGTCTGCATCTGTTTCTTTGCTGCAAACCACATCTCTTGGCAACAGATGTTTGTTAACAGTTGCATGAATTTAGGCTGTTGCTGTTTTTCTGTCCTGTTCCCTACTTCAAGACTCAGGGACAGGCAGTATTCTGGATTTTGTGTGATTCTCATAAAGCAGGATTGGTTAAAGATTCAGGGTGGCTGGGAAAAGTTTTTCTAACTTCATCTGTGCTCCAAAGACAAGTTTTTAGGCATCTGAGAGTTTTTGTAATGAAAGACAAGGTACTGTTGTAGACATGCAGCACGAAACAAAAATGCATAAAAAATGAGAAAAATGCTAAAGGGGGAGGTATTTACATGAAAGTTACACCAGGAGCCCTGTTCTATATCATAACCACACACCTCTCCAAAATTAATCTTATCTTGCAATGCTCTTTGAAGTTCTTCATCTGATTTTTGTCTCTAGGTTTTTGTTTCGTCTTGGTCATGGGTAAATACTCTCTTTTTAACCACATGTTTTTCCAAGTGGGATTTGTTCTCTCATTTCCAGCATTTTTCTCTTTGATGTTTTGAAATAATTGAAATTCACTCTGTCTGTGTAAAAATAGTCTTGTGCTCCCCACTCTGGTCAAATATTTTAACAGTTAAGGCACATGTTAGTGGAGCACATGATATTTTAATAAAAATTTTAATAAAATAATACGTGCTTCAGAAGGAGAAATCTTGAAATAGGTTTGTACTTGGTCAGTCCAACATAAATGATCAATAATTAATTTACTTTAAACCTATTTCTTCCATATTCAGAACTTCATGAAACAAGAATTTGGAATTGTAATGTAGGTATCATGTAAATGGATTTTTGTTTGGATTTGGGTGAGGTTTTTCATGAAGGTAATTTTTTGGAGGATTACATCAGTGCTTGTTAAACTGTTCACATACAGCAGTGTACTGTTAATGTAATTCAAGTAGCCTGACACCTTGCAGAGGAAAACTTGGGCTTCTGAGCTCTTTGTATTTTAAAAATGGAATCTAAAACTCGGTGTTAATCTGCAGTGATTGCTCTGTGGAATGGACAGTAGCAAAGGAAGGGTTTCTTTAAACCTTGTATGTTTATACACTCAGAGAACTGCTTATGAATTTGTAACCTGCTGCTGAAGCTGCTCCATGACCAGGTTAAAGTGACAGTGTTGGGCATCTTGCAAAATTCAAATTAGAAAGATTCTAAGATATTAAAGCAAAGCCAACTCGCAGAATATACTGAAGTCAGCATGCAGGAAAGATGATAGCTGAGTAGTAGTGAAGACAAATTAAAATACAGTTCCTATAGTAACATTTTTATCAAGTTATTGGAGGCATAAATTAGGCCTTTTATTGTGTGTTTTTGCTGCCTACACTTAGAGCTGTGTACAGGGGTAAGGATATAAACACCAAACATGGAAATATTTTGAAGGATTATTGTCTAATCTGCAAATGGAAGCGAGGAGCAGTCCCCTGTGTCTTAATGTGTTCTGCCCATGTTTATTTGTGACTGTGCTTATCTTACACAGAGAGCAGAAAACACAATTTCAAGTGATCCCATTAACTTCCCGTCCGGAGTTGCAGGAGGCCCAGTTTTCCCAGTGCATGTAGCACATGGCAGCTGCAGAGCAATATCCTCTTGGTCTGTGTGGAAATTACAGACTTAAAACATCTACAAATCATCTCCCATCTGGGACAGCTAAAAGATGGGAAGCAAGTAGTGAGTGTCTTCCCTCCCACGCAGACAAGGACCTGCAGCTTGGAGTCGTGCTGTTTAACTGTAGTTTTTCCTACTCCAATTCCCTCTCCACTTGGCTTTGCTTTTCCAGCCTCTACAGTAAGAGAGACAAGAATTCCATAACCAGGAGACTTCTGCAATCCACAACCAGGTTACATCCAGCAATAGTTTTTTTATCCATGGACAATATTTCTATGCAAAGCATGACTGTGCCATTAGAGGCTGTACCACAGGGCATGGTTATGTGCTCATCTAAAATCTTACAACACTTGAACTGTGTAGTTACCATGGGCTTTCTGTCATCTGTGTGGGTCATGATGTGCTTTGCCAATCCCATTCAGGAGTAGACTGAATAAGGAATCATGGATGTTGTTCCTGTCTAAGTAGGGAAGGTGGTAAGATGTCACTGTCCCAGTCTCACACATCCTGAAAGCAAAGAAGTGGATTTTAATTTTGCTGTACAGCACGAGTTAAGGGTTCACAAAGGATTAGCAGTCCCTTCTGGGGTTTAAATTTATGCTCTTTTAGTTTTGAAATAGAGGCCAAGTTACAGTCTTGTTATTCAAGTTGTCACCCATCCCCAGAAGTTCTCCAGATTCTTTGAACTCAGAGCTTAAAAGCTATTGATGGGAAGCAGATGTTGGTACACACTTGATGAAAATGCAGAATGCTCTAATGAGTTTCTTTTTCTACTGGAAAAGAAGAAAAAAAAGGGGAGGAAGGGGATAGATAATGTCATAGATATAGTCCTTTCTGGTTCCAGGAGCTTGCTCCCAAGCCACCAGTGGGTTACTTAGATGAGCAGAAAGCTGGTGGGTTTGAGTTAGATTTGGGTTTAATCTAAATTACTTGTGCGTAATTCTTCTCAGCACTTTTAACTCATGCAGCTTTGGTACATATAAGAAGTGAGAGAGGTTTTTCCAATGATTAAAAAGCGATTTTTGGATCCCTAACAGCCTCAGATCCTTCCTCCAAGTGCTGAGGAGTGGGCTTGATGCTTTCTTGTTCCCATTAGGTTGGGAAAACCTGGCAAGGTTCCAACTCATCCTCCAGCTGAGGGAAGAAACAACAAAAGAATAATGTAGGCTTCCCTATGGGGATTTTAGGTTGAAAATTAAGGGGTTTGTGGTTACTAGAGAGCAAGGAGCTTATGTTGTAAAAAGCTGAACCAGGTCTGAGTTCTGAAAGCTCCAGACATCTCTCTGTTTCTTTTATAATCCTGTGCCACTGCCTCAGTGGCAACTTGTGACAGCCATGGCCTGTCATTTCTGTGAAATGCAGGATGCAAGTGATGTGCTTTCCTTACTTTGAGCTTCCATCAGGATGCATGTGAAACCAGCTCTGCTTTGGGCTCAATTAGGAAGCTCATGTGCAAACCTAAAACCCTGTTGTGGGTGCTCAGCCCATGAGCAGCCAGGGGTTTGGAGGGCAGCCAGGTGATGCTGAGAGACCTGCCCTTGATTTTCACACAAGAGTGAACTTGCTGCTGAAACCCAAAGCAGAGCTTCCTGAATGCTGAGTGGCACAGGAAATCATAGAGTTCACTGCATGAGCTGGAATCCCTTTCATAAAATGAAGATTTGAAAGGTTATGGGTTATAGGTGGCTCTTAAATACATATATATTTATTTTTACAGATATGAAACCCTCTCTTGTACACGTGCACCCTAGAGCTTAATCTCTTTCATTTTATCAACAAACTAGTGTCTAATTAATAAACAATCTCCTCTCTACCTAATTTCTTCCTTTTTTATCTACATAAGGTTCTAATATTTTGGTTTTGCCTGTATTGTAGTCGTGTTCTGGTATTTATCATGGACCAACAACTTCAAGGAAAACAATTTCTGCCATCCAAATGGCTATAGGGCTGTTTTGAGGGAAAACAACTGCATCCTGCCACAGCTTAGTTAACGTTTCACTTTCCCTTGAGGATTTCCTGTTGGCTGTGGCCCAATGTTAATTATGTTTTTATTTCTATAAAACAAAGCTCTGCCAATGTGTCCATGTTTATTGTTCACTGTGATCTTTTTGTTTCTTGCAATTCTAACAATGTTTAAAAACTTCAGTACTAAAACCCCACTTTCTTGCCAAAGAAGCCTTTAATGAAGCTCGTTCTGTTGCGAAACAACATTCATGCAGATCTGGATTTAGTAAAGCCTAAATGTGTGTATTATTTTCATAAAGAAATCAGTAAGTTTTCTCCAAGCAGAATTTTTCGAAAACATTAGGCAGTTTCAGGTTTTGAGACCACTGTGAAGGTGTTTGCCCTTCCTAACAGCTCTGTAGAGTTTTGCATCATTCATTCAAAAATGTAACTTTATTCACCTTTGATGTTTCTGAAACAGAAACATATGGAGTTGTACAAAGGTAGCACAGAGATAGTAATGGTGGGACAGCAAGTACATAACAGGGGGATCAGGTTTGGAATTGAGGAGTACTCTGGAATTTACATCCAGGTTAGTTCTTGCATTGCACAGGTTATTTATCTAGCAGCCTTCAGGTTTTATTTACTATTTCCTGCATTTAATTTTACCCTTTAAGATAATTTCGAAACCTTTTTGTTGATTTATTTTGTTTGCTTTTATGTACTTGCATTATTCTCTTTCAGTAAAGGCTGGTTCCTCCATTATTTGTAATCCCATATTATTTACTGCTCAGTGCCTTTAAAAGTCCTTAAAATAACTTGGACATGACACATCCGTGGCCTTCAATCGATGTTATTGAATTTATAGTAAAGAGCAAGAGAAGGACCAATTCTTTAGAGGTTTTTATTCTATAACATAGCACACTTTGGCTTTTTAATACATGAATTATGTTTTAGGGATGATTTCATAAATTGGATTATATAGTTTCCAGTATAGATTGCATGAACTCAAGGAAATATTAGCATTCTGCACTGTCTCTGTTTGTAGTCTCCTTGGTGCTGTAGAGATGTTTTGTGTTCTGTTTCATTTGCCTGCAGTTAATCTTTTTCAGCTGCCAATATGATTAAATACGTGCAGTTGTCTGCCAGTTGCCTCCTGAGTAGTCAGGCAGAAATTCAAATAAAGCCTTCCTTAAATAAAGTTGGCTTGGAGATAGAAGCAGAAACCTTGAAATAAGTATTTCAGGTGCAACACCAAGGAAGGTGTCATGTTAAGTAGAGGTTCATTTAGCTACATCTGTGGATCTGCCAGTTTATCTTCTCTACACACCTTAAAATGCCATTGATAGAATCTAAACCACAGTGTTTCTGTTTCAAATGGAAATCACTTTAATGAAACAGTGACATTTTGGGTTGTTTCAGGAGTGTGCTTTAAAACACAATGAATCTGGTAGGGAAGGTATTTTATTAAGCTGCTTGTTCCTGAACATCTCAGCCATGATCTCAGTACCTGAGAGAGCTGCAGTGGCTTTAAAAAAAAGAACCTAAAATAAGTATTTAATATGGGAACACTGGACCCATGGACAGATCTGAGCCCATCTATTTGAAGAGAATTTTTTTTCTCTGCTATCCAATGCTCGAGTTTTTATGGGCAATAGGATGCTGCTGCCCTTTGTGATAACAGGAATTCTGTGGAAATCACTGAGTTCTGCAAAGCCTTGTTTCTCAGTGAAACACTACTATTGCTTGTTTAGTTGAAGGTATTTCAGGTCCTATTAAATACAGTTCTTTTGTGGTGACTTCCTTGCCATTGCCCACCTACTGAAAGTGTCAGTTTTGTGGAGAAAATGTTGTTCCTGCTCTTTGAAACCTTTACAGAATGTTTTTACAGGTAGCATTGAGAAGCAAAAGGGGAATGGTGCTGTGACAAAGTAGACATTTAGTTCCTTCAGGTATAAAATACCCATCTTAATAACATTCTTCTCCAATGAAAGCAACTTCCTGAATTAGCAGCCTAATTACCAGTGGAAGTTTGAAGGAAACTGAATTCTACCATATTCATACATCTTGGTTGTCATGTAATGGGATGTATTTTTTTGAAAAGTGTAGAAAAATAGGTTAATATCAGGTGTCTGTAAAAACTTCATTTTCTTGCTTGTTATGAATCTGTCTCTTTTTTATATGTTTAAAAAGTACCTTGAGCTCCTTCTGCAATCCAGGTTCTCTCTTCATAAAAAACTGGTCACGATTATTGTAAATTCAATTTACATTTTTGCTGTGTTGGTCAGGGTTGCTCAGTAGGACTCAGAAGCTCTCTGGCTGTTCCTGACACATTCAAATTCAGGGCTAAAATCGTGTCATATGGATTTAAGCGCATTACATTCAAGCCAAGCCAGACTAAGGCTGTTTCTCTATAGTAGCTTACGTCTTTCAGTGGGTTAATGCAATACTCTGTAGGAAAACAATGACTTCTACGTGCTGTTCCTTCCTCATGGTTTGTCTATGGACCCTAATTGCAGTTTAGTTCTCCTTAAAATACTATTTATTATAATGTAGAGGCTCAGTGATGAAGGGGTGGGTAGACAACACAGTCAACCACGAGCTGTAAAAAAAAACAAATAGCATCTTGCTTATGGTGAAGCATGAGAAAAGAGATTTTATCACTTGTAAATAGCTAAAAGGAATTAAAATAGGTTAAAATCTTTCAGTGGAACAGGGCTTGACTCCCATGGGGTCTCCTGAGCCCTGGCCCTGCTGCCTGTGCTCCCCAAGCCGTGGTTAAGCTGCTCTGAGAAGTCACGTTTCAAGCAGCTGCTCCTTGGGATCGGGTGTGGTGCTCACCTGGCAGCTCCTAGGTGTGGAAAAAAACACCTTTCTGCCTTGGCCACTTGGTGTTACTATTCAATTAAGAAAAAGATTTTGGGGGACCAAATCTAAGGGATTTTTTTTAATACACTTAATTAGAATCACTGTGTGTGCTTACTAGTTCATGTCCTTTCCCAAATAACACTTTAATCAAATGTCCATTTTTGCAATGACTGACAAAAGAAGGTTTTCCTCTCATCACTGTTGTCCTTCCTTTGCTCCAGCAGGCTGGGGAGAGATGCCTGCTGTCCACACAAAGACTGAGGCTTCTTGGGGAGAGCCCTCGTCCCCTTCTGCTGCAGTTGATAATGGCACTTCGGCGTGGGGGAAACCCCCCAGCAGTGGGACCGGCTGGGGAGAGAATCCTGCCGAGTCAGCAGGGACATATGGAAGAACAAATGCTCCAGCTGCTGCCCCAGCACTGTGCAAACCAGGTACCATCCTGAGAGGCTGGGGGGAAGAGAGGGAGTGGGTTTCTTTCTGCCAAGTAGTTCTAAACAGCACTTCTGTTTTTTTTCTGTGCCTTTAAATCGATGGCTGTCTTAATGATTTTATTCTCAAGAACTGCATTACTTGTATCAATGTTATTTCATGCACCAAGTTACTACAAAACATAGGAATATAGTGCATCAATCCAGTAAATTTACAGGGGAGCAATTTTATGTGCTTGGAAAGCAGGGTAATACAGATGCAGTAAACTCTGAAACTGCAGAAGAATGTGACTAGGACTTACCCCTTGGTTCCTAAAAGAAACCTGTATTAGGATGACAAGCAGTGGAGTTCAGCCAAGATAGAATCAATTCTGGTAGGAAAAGCAACACTTGAGAACAGCTGGTTATAACCTCATTGTTGAGTTAAACTGAGGGACTGGGTATCTTCTTCAGCTCTTGCAGTTGTTCACAGGTTCAGGAACATCCTGAACAACCTCCTGCTTCATGATTCCTGACTCATGTTATTTGATAAAAACCCTCCTGGCTGTGGAAGTTGCCTGAAGTTTCACTCCTGCAAAATACTGTATTGAGAGAGAGTTAGCTCAGAAAACAAAAGAAGTGAGAAGTCTTAAGATGAGTAATCCCAGTTTTTAATTGGAGTAAACAGAATAAAATGGACTGAGGTGACACAACCTCGTCATTGAATGTGGAGTGTTCTCTTCAGCCCACAAGCTCCTTTCAGATTCCATTCTTCTTAGATGGGAGGGAAGGAGTCCTTGAAATTTGATTTTGCTTGTCGGAAGAATGTGGCAGCTAAATTGTTGAGATTCATTGAAAGCAAAATAGCATTTAACAAGTGTGTGGTCATACTTTGGTTCCTTGTTCCTATGAGACTGGAGGGGCCATGACCACAGATCTTGCCTGTTCTGGGAAAAGCAAGACTTGTGCTTCCTGGATTTTTTCTTCTCTTACTATTCAGAGAACTGTTCTTTTTGCTGCCTTCAAAGAAGTCATCCTTATCATTTAATGCCAATTAAACACTTTGATAAACCTCTATATTTCTTGGAAATACTCATGTTAGCAGACTGGACAAAAGGATATTCTGTAAAATTTGCAGGAAACTGAATACAATTTCTCTTCTCCCTCTTTCCCTCCAGCTTCAAAATCTATGCAAGAAGGCTGGGGCAGTGGTGGGGATGAAGTGAATCTCAGTACTAGTCAGTGGGAAGATGAAGAAGGAGATATGTGGAATAATACTGCTTCACAAGAGAGCAGCTCCTCCTGTAATTCCTGGGGGAATGCCCCGAAAAAAGGACTTCAAAAGGTAAAACAAAAATAAAGACACTCTCTAGGAAGAGTGGAATTAGTGTAACATTTGTAGAATAAATTGTCACAAATTTGCTGTTGCATTTCACCTGAAATTAGATCTCTGACACCTGAACACAAGCACAGCTTGCCACTACAGTGGTTCAAGTACAGCCTACCTTGTTTCCAGGGGATAATGGGAGATCTTTGAATTTGAGCATGACAGATGCTTCATGATTTCTGTTGTTGTTGCCTTTGTTTTTTAAGTGTATTCTAAAATGCCAATGTATTAACAGAAAAAGTGTTTGGGGGCTTTCAAACACTTCCCATGGTGGTGGAAAAGCAGTAGTTTTTGATGGAGTTGCTTAACAAAAATAGCTGTTTTCTATTTGTGAAGAACCAACCGATAATTGTACGGTGTGTGTGTGAGAACAAAGCAAACTTGTATTAATGCTGCACTCAACCAAGAACATAAACAATTGTGTGAGGAAGTTTTCCATTGCACAGTCTTTATTTCAGGACAAGGCCAGGCTGTAACTTAAAGGAATTGGGAATGCATTTAGCCACTTTGTTTGTTGTTCCATTAGCCAACAGTTAGGCCAGTGATTTGATCAAGTATGGTTGTTTCTTGTACTGTCCGCAGCCCAAAACAAATCCGCGCTTGTCCCTTGGTACTTTCTGGAGAACTGAAAGGAAGAGACTTCTTAAGGATTTTGTGATAGAAAAGCTGCACAGAGATCTTTTAAAGGTGTTTATCTAGACGCTCTTGTTTGTTTTTAAGAAAATACACTGAGTAACATTCTTAACTTCAAGGTTGCAAACTTGGTTTTGGGAATGTTTTTCAGGAAGTGTTGTACTATTTCAGCTTTATTTCATTATGTTTTTCTGCCAAGGATTAAAATGAAATACGTAAATTCAAAGGTGGCTTTAATTCAGTGGTGAACAAATCAAATACTAAATAGTACACTGAACACCTATTCAGCTGAGATAAAATTTGTACACTTTTGGGGGAAGAGAATCGTAGTCGCGTTGCTCGGAGGGTTCTTCAATACTTTCTGAATTAATGTACTAATACATCTTTCAGTAGCATGTGTTATTAATAAAAACCACTTACCATTTCTTTTATGTACATCTCACTGGTATGAACATGGAAACCAGGCCATTAATGCCATCTCCCATTTATTTACTAAGGGCATGAAGACATCTAGCAAGCAGGATGAGGCCTGGATCATGAACCGTCTGATAAAACAGCTCACAGACATGGGCTTCCCTGTGAGTAGTGCTCAGACAGGCACCTGTGGCTTAGCCATGGTAGTTTCTAGCTCTGATTTTATTAGTTTCAGACTGTAGCTACAAAAAGACCCTCAGTCTTCAGGCCAGGAGTAGCTCTGTCACCTGCATTTAGATATTTACAGTAATTTCAGATATCTACTGTAAACTAGTAGAATACTCTGAGATCAACTGAGGATATACTTTGCATGATGACATTCATAATGTTTTGAAGTTCAGTTTTATAACAACAGATATTGAAGTGCAGTATTAATTGCACTTCTTTTTGCCTTTACTTACCAAACAGGTAAAATGAGAGTATAGCCTTTTGTAAGAGAAAGGTATATCATTGTGATATTTACGTTGCCCACAGAAAAAAGGAAGACATTTCAACAGAACAGTGTTGATTAGACCTTGTAGAGCTGGTACTTAACTGACAAACTGAAATAACTGAGTTGTAGGAATTTCCAAAAGCAGAAAAAAAATATGCACAGACATTATTTAGGCTGCTGAATAAATATTAAATCCAGTATTTAAGAGATCTGTCTGTTTTCTCAGGTTGCTTTGAAATCATAGGAGTGTGATTACCTTTCTTCTTAACATACTTCATATTTTTGACAGAGAGAGCCAGCGGAAGAGGCCTTGAAGAGCAACAGTATGAATCTTGATCAGGCCATGAGTAAGTATCTGTGTAAGTAGTTTTTTATGTCTTTAAAGCAAAGCAGGAACCCTTCATGTATCCGAGAGTTTTATTATATCCAGATCAATTGGATAATATTTATTTTCTTGCCTTTGCTTTTGTGAGGAAGATGTATTTCTCTGAACTACTGGTGGCAGCTTTACTGTCTCTGCATCACCTTTTCCAATATATTTCCCTTTTCTTTGCAGGTGCTCTGCTGGAAAAGAAGGTGGAAATGGACAAGCGTGGAATGGGAGTGACCGACTATAATGGAATGGTCACCAAACCCCTTGGCTGCCGCCCACCACCAATCTCCAAAGAGTCTTCCATGGACCGCCCCACCTTCCTTGACAAGGTAAGTTCAGAATTAGGAACATGGTACACAAATCACAGTGTGCACAGTGTAGAAATACTGATGATTTCCACTAGAATTGGAGAAGACAAAGAAATGAAGCACAGAAATCCTTTCACTCTGGGACAGTCAGTGACCCTTGACAATCAAGTAGGAGCAAGGCCAAAATCTTCAAGAATTAGACTCCTAATTCCTCTTTTAGTTCTGAGCCTTCTTATAGATTTCAGTGAAAGTTCAAAACCTAAATAGGAACAAGGAGCTGAGGCATTTTTGTTAAGTCTCAGAGCAGACATGCCCAGTCATAAATAGCTTCTCTGATGAGCTCTCCTTTCTGTGACCACATATGACAAATTTTCCAGCACTTTTTAATGGCTGAGGAGAAGGCACCAGAAGTTTGTGGTGTCCAAGTTTCAAAATGACTAAAGAACAGGATGTAGGGAAAAGTGCAGCCAGATCTTCAGTAGGAAATGAGATTTATATTACAGCTTGACAGAAGTTCCTACAAAGAATTACTTAAGAATCCCCCCAAAAATTATTGATAAGGAAACAACCACCTCAGATGCCAGTCTGTATTTCACANCTTCTTACAGATTTCAGTGAAAGTTCAAAACCTAAATAGGAACAAGGAGCTGAGGCATTTTTGTTAAGTCTCAGAGCAGACATGCCCAGTCATAAATAGCTTCTCTGATGAGCTCCCCTTTCTGTGACCACATATGACAAATTTTCCAGCACTTTTTAATGGCTGAGGAGAAGGCACCAGAAGTTTGTGGTGTCCAAGTTTCAAAATGACTAAAGAACAGGATGTAGGGAAAAGTGCAGCCAGATCTTCAGTAGGAAATGAGATTTATATTACAGCTTGACAGAAGTTCCTACAAAGAATTACTTAAGAATCCCCCCAAAAATTATTGATAAGGAAACAACCACCTCAGATGCCAGTCTGTATTTCACAGGTTATTTAAGTGTTTATATGGATGGTGGCAGATTCAGACCACAGAAATCAGTGCTTTTCACAAACTGTGCTGAAACCAATTCATTTCATATAAGCTGTGGATAAGGATGTGAGGCAGCAATGATATCTTCTCATATAAAATTCACCCTTAGCTATGGCAAACTTTAATGAATATGTTAATTGCAGGCCTCAAAATTGATGCATGCATGCCAGTTAACCTTCTCTTTTCTTGGATAACAATATCTTCAGCAGTAAAATTATTGCCAGAGAGAGAGGTGCATTATGTGCAGCATGATGCATAATTATGGAAACATATGTTAAACACAACTATTGAGAAGGGAGTACTAAAATCATTAATATTCATACAGCAAGTAAAATCTATCAGTCTAGGCATAATCTGTCACAGTGACTTTGCTGTAACAAAGAAAATAATCCCACACTGTGTTTGTTAGCTATCACAGTGTTGAGCAACTTGTTAAGTGAATTAAATAAATATAGTTCCTACTCTAAGAACAGATTTTTTTTTCCCCAAAGAAATTCTTTCCAGATTTACAGCTCATGCTACTAGAGCAGCTCCTCTTCTCCAAAAGCCTTTTACCCTTTGAAGTATTATTTCAGAGCATGAGTCTGGAGCTGTCTGGTTTCCTGCTCGAGTCATCCTTGGTGAGGAACAAGCTCTCTGCACAGCTGTACAAAGCACTCTGCCAACATTCTTTGTTTTACTTACTGTCTCACCAAGTCATTATCCTTTTATTGGCCTTTGCCAAGTCTTCAGTAAGTTCTGCAAGGTTCCTCTTCATGAAATTGCAGGTTGGGTTGGTGTGCTCATTCTCTCGCTGATTCTCTCAGCTAATCTGCATTGAGACTCCATCATTTTTCTCTCTACATTTTCTCTGACAGGTAAAGCCAGCACTTACTTTTTTTTTTAACCTTATTTCTTCGAGGAGGGAGAATTTCCAGCCCTGACATTTGCTTCTGGACCCACAGGACCTACTCTCTGTTCTCTCTGGATCATTAGTGGTCTGTGCAACTGAACATCACCTTTGAATGTTTGCTTTCTCTTGTTCCTCAGCACTTGCTGCGGGTGCTCTTTATTTTGTGTAACTGAGTCAGTCTTTGGCACTCAGTGCTTTGTGAATTGTATTATTTTTCAGGATGTTATCTTGACCTGTAGCACCATAAAATGAGAAGAGAGAAAATCCAGTAGCTTTGAGGAAATAAAGATCCAGCCCTGATACGTGATCTCAATCACATTATCTTATACTTGGTGGCAAGCATGCTGTACTTAGGTGTCAGGTTTGCTTCAAAGTGTTACCTGATACCCTCTGGAGCCATCAGATTTGTAAGAAAAACATGTCAGATTTTCCTGAAAGCGTCCTTTAATATAGCAGAAATAAATCTAGAGTGCTTCCAGGGATCTTTTCTTAGAGCATAGGGTTTGGCTTTGAGTGCTGGGGCTCTGATCTGATGAGGTGATTTGCTGATCTGCACCAACCACCCCATGATTGAACACAATGTTTTAGCATAATCAGGTGCAGGGGGTGAACTCTTGGACCACTCTGGGATGTATGTAATCAAAAGTCAGGTCAGCTCTGAAGAAAAGTAACATCAGCCTGCTCTGGCACTAGGCAGGCTGGCCTCTGGTGAGGCTGCTGGTTCCACAGCAGACTCCTTTTCCCTCTCATTTTCCCCTATCTTTGCTTTTTTTGTGTTTTCTCTGTCAGCAGAGAGCCCTACTTTCTTTTGCCCTGATGCTGCTTCCAAGCTTTCTCACAGATTCCTGAGCACACAGGATACTCTGGAATTCCTGCCTTACAAACCAACATTCCTTTTCCCTGTCTTATTCACTAATTAGCCCTTCCTTTCTATTACTGACAAATCCAGGTCTACAGGCCTTGATGCTTCTTTCCTGCAATCCTGTTCTTGAAAAGTCTTCTGACTAGACTTTTCTCTTGTTTCTAATTCAAACATAGTCTCTTTTGGGTTTTTTTCAACCTCATTCTTCATATTCTGATCCCAGTAATCTCTGGTTACTGTGTTTTGTCATTGGTGCAATAAGTAGGGTATTTTATTACTATGCAGACACACTTTTATAGGCCTAGCAATTAGATGGTGTTTGCTAGAATTTTGACTTTTAGATTCCTCTTCTTTCCTCCATCTCTGCTTCCTGTAATCCAGTGACTGAAACCACTTTCATCTTCCCATGTATAATGAGTACTTCTTTGAGCATTGCATTTCCTCCAAATTTCTTTTGCCTGTACCTAACTCCTGTTTGATTTGAAGAGAACTTGAGATTTTTTTTTTACTTTAACTGCCTCCTTTGGGAAAGGGGGTTTTTAATTTTTTATTTTTTTAAGAAGTCAGTGTGTATTTCTACCAACTACTTCTGTAACTGACTTTGTATAAAAACCCCTGGCAAATTCATCAGCCTCACTCCTTCCTGTCTGTTGGGATACTTTGATTAATGAAGTGGCAGCTTTTGGCAGGTGACTGTCAAAGTGTCCAGGCATCCTCTGCTAAATTGTCCATATCTCACAGGGCTAAAAAAATCTTTGAGTAATACCACTACCAGTAGGATTTTACAGGTGTGTCAAGTCCCTTCAATAAAGCTAAAAGCAGTGCTGGATCAAGTATTAGTGTGGTGGCACAAATGTGGAGGATTTGTCTTAATTGGTCAGCCCAAGGGAGAAGTGTAACATAGATTTATAAGAAAATCACTGAGGAAAAAAGGTTGGGTAGAAAAGAATGCTCTTCAGGGATCAATTACTACATAAAGGGGCCTGAAATAATGGATCACAAACCATTGTGAGCAGGAAAGGTGTGCCCTAGCCTGGGTTGGGAATGGCTTTATGTTGACCAACTGAAATACTTTGTTAAATGAATTGATTTTAGGTCAGTTGGAGAGCACAGATTTGTGTGGGCATATTGCAACAAGTTCAAATTAAATAAAATAGAACCAAGTGAATGTGAACATTGCACAAAAGCCATTTGTTGCAAAAGGAACACCCATGTGAAGGGGTCTGCCTAGACTGGAAATTTAATTGCCAGAGTCTCCAGTGTGGGTCTCCTTCCACCATCCCTGGCACTGCCTATTTCAAAATTAAGAAAAAGTGATGTCAGTAATATAAGACTTAAATAAATTTGATGAGCAGAGAGGGATTGCACTGGTCTTTCATGGTCAGTAGGTTTGTTCACATAGGAAACAATGGCATCTGAAGGAGAGAGCACACACCAAGCTTGAAATTATTTTCACTTTAAAGGGGGAAGGGTAGAATTGTAAACATATGTCTGTGATCTGAAGAGAAATCCTTGAACCTGTTACTGTCATGCAAGCTGCAGTTGTTTGTGGAGTGTGACTGATGTCCAGTAGAATGTAAAATATCTTGAGCTGAAAGGCCTTGGGGATATCATTAGAAAATGTCAGTGTCCCCCTCAGGATAGTCAGATAGCATGTCAGGTGTCACTTTGCCTGATAGTAAAGAAACTTTTCCTTTGCATCAAAGGAGAGCTGTTGAAAATGCATTTTTCTGGACTAACTTATAACACAAAATTCACCAAGCATGCTTATTGCATTAGATCATTTATTTGGGTATCTGGTTTGCAGACAGGGCTGCTTTGTGAACAAAGAAGGTTTATCAATATCTCACCATCTTCTGGGGCATTGAATTTATTAGTTGCAATAACCTCGCTTCTCACCTCTTTAAAAAGCCTTTCCTTGCAGTGAACATATAGCCTGAAAAACACCAGTCCAGCACATTGCAAATTAGAGATTTTTCACTCAGCCTGTTTTTTTTTTTGGAGCCCTACTTTGTACACAGTGTTATTTGATCATGCTTGCCGCAGGCTGCCCAGACATCAAAGCACAGTTTGAGATAGAACTCAGTGCCCCCCTGTAATACGAGCGAGATATCTACCTGTTTGATTGGGGATTCTGTAATTTATTTTCTTCTCTGCCTTGCTGTTTGCCCCCCACAGGGGCTGCCTCCTGTGCACCATATCCATGCTCAGCCATGGTTCCCTTCACAGCCCAGTTATCAGAGGGGGCTCCTCCTGCCTTGCTAAAATCTGCCTTCTCCTGGGGATGTTCAGGAAGGCTGCACAGACGATATTGTCATTATTGGGTTTAAGTGGTTTGTGTTCATTGGGAGCAGTGTAATGTTTCATTGTGGGTATTAATAACTCAGCGCTATGTGAATATTAAAAGAGGCTCATGTGTCTCAGTTAGGAAAGGGGGTAATGCAAAAATGCTTTTTTAAGAGCAGAGCTATGATGTGTAACCAAATCCAGACTGGTGTCAAAATAAACTGATCTGGCCTTTCCCAAGTTTTGGGTTAGCTAAAGCAAAACGTCTTACATCTGTGCTCCGCTGCTGAGAGTTTTCCAAACACACAGAAACACCCTATCCACCTTTCAGTCTGGTGGAGAAAAGAGGAGCTAATCCAAGTGGGGAGGAGGCAATGGCCACATTATAGCTCTGTGATTGGCTGCTAAAATCCCTCCTTTCCTCTGGAGAGGTGGGCAAGGGTGGTTGTGCATTTGGGGATTAAGTGCAACAAAGTTAAGAAAAACAGTACCTTAATGCTGTTTCTCTCTTTCTTCTCCCTTCACTCCATACGTCTCATACCCTTTTATTCATACCTTTTTTTTTTCATATGTATATATATAATTTTTATTCATCCATGCCCTTTTCTGTTTCCATGGGACACTGTTTTTTGTGTGCTGTCGGCTCCTGGCACCGCACACAGCTCACCCTTTCTTTCTCCAATCAGGATGGCGGCCTAGTGGAAGAGCCCACTACTTCACCATTTTTGCCTTCACCAAGCCTGAAGCTCCCCCTTTCAAACAGTGCACTCCCTAATCAGACCCTGGGCGGGATTGCCTCAGGGCTGGGCATGCAAAACTTGAATTCTTCTAGACAGGTAAGGCTGTCGGGGGAGATCCCAAGATGAATTTCAATTCTCTTGGACTGTCTGGTAGTGCCCATCAGTCACTTCTCCAGGGAAAACAGGGGTTAAAACACAAAATGCAACATATTTGTTCACAAGAATTATCAGTGGAGAAACTACCTGCTGTGTGAACATTTCAACTTACAGGACATAAAACAACTGCCTAGCTGTAATTAGACTGCTAATGACATGCATCCATCAAGAAGAGACTGTAGTGTTGTGGATTTATATCCCTGAACCCTGGTGTGGCTCTGCCTTGATTGATGGGAAGTCTCTTTTTCTGAGATGTTGCTAATTGTCACAGACTCTGAAGCAGAGACCTTGGTCTAGTTCATCTTTCCTGGCTGGGTTTATACAGTGATGAGATGGGGGAGAAGTGATGGGGGCTTTTTTACTTCTGCTCTCAGTGTCAAGGCAGCTCATAGTTTTGACAGGTGGCAAGAAAGAAGCTGGGCTTCCAGCACCTGACTCAGATGGGGCATTGAGGCAAGGGATGTGTTCTGGCCCCTGGGTAGGATATGCTTAAAGGGAAAGAAAAGGAAAGGAGATGGAGGGGAAGACTATTATAAACACCATATGACTAAGAAGCTGTAAATGGCTGTTGGTTGTGAAAAGGTTATTTTTGCCAATTTAAGTTCCAGCAAAAATAAGGTATAACAGCACAGAAAAACTTTGTATCGTTCCATGGTGGCCCTTATTATGTACAGTATTTTAAAATTAGTTTTTTAAAGCTAATACTTGTCCATCACTTTCTGCCCATTAAGCACATCTTTCCAAACGAGAATCTGCACTAATAGTAATTAGTTAGGAGCTTTGTAAAATGATTAAGTACAAAAGCTGCTTAGCTAACTTGAGGATGGGGATGCTGTGAGTTTAATGCCTCCATTCTCCCTTGCTACACAAATACAAACATTTTTAGCAGGTACTTTCATTGTTTGTCTTGTGACTCTTCAGGGTTCTGCCTCCTTATAAAAGCCACCTTCAAGTTCAGCTTTTATTGAGGAATCTGTACAAAGTCTGGGCGGTTTGGGATGTTGGGCACAAGGCAATTTTTGCCATGGCCTTTTCCAAACTTGGTTATCACAACAGTCTGTACGTGCTGGTTTTATTCCTGCCTGTCACAATCACTGGGAATAGGGACCTCACTGACAAGTAACATCCAGGTTACGTGTTGGGTGATGTTTTGAAATGCCAATCCATTCCTGTCCTGCTGCAGATACCGAGTGGCAATCTGGGTATGTTTGGCAATAGCGGAGCAGCACAAGCCAGGACCATGCAACAGCCGCAGCAACCGCCAGTGCAACCTCTTAATTCATCCCAGCCTAGTCTTCGTGCTCAAGTGCCTCAGTTTCTATCCCCTCAGGTTAGACAGCACTTCACTCATAAGTTTTCCCTTTCCCTGGAACTCTTCCACACTCACTCTCTTGAAGTTTGCAGCCACTGCTGCCTGGCTGTGTCTGTGTTACTTATTTACGTGTTGCATGGCTGAGATGGTCACATCTATAATCTGTGCATTACTTGTGAGGGGACATTATCATGTCCCTTTTTGCAAACAGTGCTGTTTCTGGAGAGTTTGTTCTCATCCCTTTTTCTAAAATGAACCTTTATGTATGGTTCTTAAGATTTGTATCAGAGCCCCTTGGTAATTTTTGGGTAGTTCATGATATTACTTCTGATAATATTACTATTTTCCAGCTGATGTCTTGTGACTCTTATGGATGGCTCACACAGTTGTCACTGTTAATGTACAATATTTAACACACTGCTCTTCCTTAGGTTCAAGCACAGCTTTTGCAGTTTGCAGCAAAAAACATTGGTCTCAGCCCTGCACAGTTAACCTCGCCAATTAATAATCCTCAGCATATGACGATGTTGAACCAGCTCTATCAGCTGCAGCTGGTAAGTTAAAAGACATGGCATAGAAGCTCTAAATCAGAATTGAAGGCATGAAGATAAAATAGGAGAATGGCTAACTAAATTTTTAAATGACATGACAGATCTTCAGAACAATCAGATGCTGATTTCTTTGGTAGAGTTTCTTTTTAAAGAAACAGAATTTTATTTTTTGCCTCAGGCTTTATAAATAGTCATTTGTGGAATAATTATCTTTTACAGCTGATCAGTGGAACTAAAAGTCAGTTGTCTTCCTACTGGTATGAGTAACAGTGTATTCTCAAGCAGCACTGATCTGTGTGTTACATGTCAATCAACATAATAAGAGAAATCTTGGCAGTGCTGGTCACGTGCAGAACTTCTTTCATTTACTTGCCTTACTAAATAATAAAGCATAGGAGAAATTTTCTTTAAATAATGAAATGTATATTAAACGCATCAAGTGATAAGAACTACTTATTTTTTTGAAAAGTTGTGTACTTTTGCTATATTTGCAAATTTTACGTACATATTTTCATGCATATGAACATATTTAATTGGATTTTAAGAATATTTTAAAAAGAGATATTGTGAAGTCAGTATTTACCAGGGTTAAACATATAGTTTAGGATGACAAACACTGCTGCTCTCAATGTGGTAGTCAAACTCTTCTTAGTTTGATATTATTATTCATTTCAGGTCATGTTTCCTAGTTTTGAGGAGCACAGCATTATTCTCACACTAATTGAACAGTATCCAGCTATGTGAAAATATCTGTACAGAATTTCTTTGGATTTTGAATTCATGTGTTTCAGAGAAAGACTTTGGAAAAAATTTGTTGCCAACCTATCCATTTTATAAAAATTGTGATTTTTTTGAGGGCATAAAGCAGCACAAGGGATTTAGCTACAAAGTGTTGTCAGCACATAAGATAGCTGAAACAAAAATAACTATTGCTATTTATCTTATAATGTTTTATATTTCTATTTTATATTTTGCTTTGTGTTAGTTTTTTCAGAAAAAAGTGGGTTCTTTAATGACCACTTTTTGCTTACAAACTAAATTTTTTTTTCCTGACACTTGGCTTAAAAAAACCATAAAATTGAACACTGGACTTAAATAAATCTGTTATGAGAAAGATTTGTGGCGGGATTGTTACCTTTCTTCACTGGCTGTTTTCAGGGAGCTGCAGTGTTGGTGTTTTGTATTTTGTGCTGTAGCAGAGCAGTTTATCAGGCATGTTCAGCCTGGTGTGTGTGCTGGGGCTCTGACCTGTCCCTTGTCTCTCTCCAGGCGTACCAACGTTTACAAATCCAGCAACAGATGTTACAGGCTCAGCGTAATGTTTCCGGACCCATGAGACAACAGGAGCAGCAAGTAGGTTTGCTTTGCCTGCCAGCTCAATCTCTGCATTAGAATTTGCTTTCAATAGCCTAAAGAGACTGAGTGACATTAGACCAAAGCAGCTAAAGCATCCTTAAAACAGGAATAATGCAGTGCATGAGCGTTGAACAGCAAAGGGTGCCGAGTGTTAAAGCTGCTTCACAGCATTATTGGAGGAAAGCTCTTCACCCCTTAACGCAGTCAATTTTTATTTGCAAAGAGATCTATTGTGTTATTTCACTGCAGAGACAGGAATCTGATGTCTTTTTGTTCCCTTGACCGTTTATTGATTGTCTCTCTCTTGCAGGTTGCACGTACAATCAATAACATGCAGCAGCAGATCCAGCAGCACCAGCGCCAGCTGGCCCAGGCCCTGCTTATGAAGCAGCAGCCTCCCCCTCCACATCTATCTTTGCACCCCTCTGCAGGCAAATCAGCCATGGATAGCTTTTCACCCCATCCCCAGGCTCCCGGCCTACCTGACCTGCAGACCAAAGAGCAACAGTCTTCACCGAACACCTTTGCTCCTTACCCTCTTGGTGAGTGTCCTCTCTGCAGCAGGTCCACATGGAAAACAAAGAGGGAGTCTGTTTCCTTAATTCAGCATCTAAATGTTTTCCTCCACAGTGTAACAAATACAGATATAAATATATATATTTATTGAATAACATCGAAATACCAGTACTATGTGCCTATGTGATAGTTGTGCAGGTGGGGCTGTGTTTACTCACCTGTGTTCTCCCTACAAACATCAGAACAGAAAATTTGCCTAATTAGCTATTCACATATGTTGCTGTTTATAAACTAAATATAAATTAACAGCCTCATGTTGTAAAATACACAAATGTCATGTTGATAAACAGGAATGTCATCTGGGAAAGGCATGCAAAGCCATCTTTCTGCTGTAATCACTGGTAAGGCATCAGTTTTGGTCAGGGCATTTCAATAAATATATGGATCAGTTTGAAGGAATGCAGAAAGAGTGAAGAGGATTAGATGTTTCAAAAACAACTGCTAAGGATAAAATTAAATCCTCTGCTCAAAGAAGATTTAAAAGACATGCAAGAATCTTCAAAAATGTAAGAGAGCTATGAATAAGTTTCTTGCATATGGCTAATTCAAGAGGTAATAAACTTGTGTTGCATAAAAGGAGATCTAGTGAAACATTAAGGATCATTTGCTTGCTTTAAGCAAAGTAGAGTCCTGGAATAAATTATCTGGCAAGTTCCTGAAATCTTCTTCACCAGAGGTTTTGTGGTAGGTTAGACATAGATCTGTCAAGTATGATTGATGTCAAAATAATCAAGTGGGCCTGGAGACAGGGAGAACAGAGCAACCTTTCAGACCTGTTTGCTGTGTGATTGTTTGATGTATGCTACAGACTTCCTTTTTGACATAAAGGAATTAATTTAATCTCTTTGTGACTTTCTTTATGCTGGGTACAATAGAATTGCCAAGCTTTATCTGCCAATGCAGCAGTTAAGAAGGTAATTCTGACTGCTGTGGTTTTATGGCAGGGAGCATCAGAAGGCAAAAGAATCTGTGAATTAAAGGCCTAAGTCTAAGAGGTTCTTAGGATTTCTCAGCTTCCTGTGATCTGCTAACATTGAGGATTAAATATCAAAAAAGACCCAGATACGTGTCACAGAAACATGTCAAAATATTCCCTAAATAACAGTCTGAGTGAGTCTGTTCTGTGTGTGCAAAATATAAGACCAATTAGTACAGAACCTGCTCTGATGAACAGCAGCTGTTTGTCTGACCTTTAATTAGTTGCTTTGTTTGGGATTTTTATAAGGTTGTTAGCAAAATCAAGTGGCAGACACCATGGGGGTGTGCTGGGGAGACATTGGGAATATTTTGGCTTAGCCATGGAATGCTGCAAACACTTCACTGGCTTAAATATAGCATTCCAGTGCCTTCCCTCTTCTGAAACAAGTGAAGAGACTGCAAGTAGAAACACTGACAGCTTTAAAATATCCCTACATCTTTTTTTTTTCCCCTTTTTAGCAAAATTTTAACATCTGAATTCAGGGCAGTTCTGTTGGTGTTCCCATAAAAGCAAAAGTTCTTGACAGCAGGTTGAAAACGTGCATTGTGAATGACACACATAAGTACAGATGTCTGAAAATCAGTGTTCAGTAATTCCTGCAGCTGGGTTTTTAAGCACATCTTTTAATCCCTGAGGATATTGTGGATGTCTGACAAACCTCTTTCCCCTCAGCTGGACTGAACCCGAACATGAATGTAAATAACATGGACATTACTGGTGGTTTGTCAGTGAAGGACACTTCTCAGTCCCAGTCTCGCCTTCCTCAGTGGACACACCCCAACTCAATGGATAATCTGTCTAGTGCTGCTTCTTCTCTTGACCAGAACTCCAGCAAGCACGGTATGTCCCCTGTAATCCCTGTGCCAGTCAGGGGTTTTGAGATTTGAGTCACAGTGCAACTGTCATTGTTTTTCCCATATTACTTTTTTGCGTGTTTTGTTGGGACCAATTGCCTTGGATTTTTTAGTTGATTTCTACTGTCACATTCAGCAGTGCATTGAAATGCTTGCTCTCACTTCCTGCATGCAATGTAAAAGTGTTTTTTTCATCTGATGAATTTTGTTGCTGAGAACATGAAGTTCAAGTAAAACAAGCCTTTAGTGTTGGCAAAACAAGTCCCACAATCTTCCCCTTATTCCAGACCTGCATACCTTCAATCCAGAAAAACTTTACTTTGGCTTCCTCCCACAATTTTTCCAGTATCATCAACCTTTCCCAGACAGTCTGTACAAAACCATGATGGATTACATGGTTACCCACCTTGAGTTAGGAGCAGAAGCTGATTTTTCCAGAAATGTTTGCTAATCTGTTTGAACACCTTTATCCCCAACGCCCCCAGTATCCTGAGTCAGTTACTCCTTTATTTCCTGTACCAAGTTTATCCTGTTAGAACATGGGGCTCTGTTCACTTTATTACATCCTGGGTTCTGTTATGAGTGGCATGAATTATTTCTTCTGTGACAGTTTTTTATTCTGCAAGTAGCTGCATTACTGATGCCAAATTGTTGTTTGATAGTTTGTAGGAAGATGGGAATGATTTCAAATCATCCATCCCGTCAGCAATTATTTCCTTGGGAAGGATGAGATGAGGAGTTGCCTACAGTGACATTTCTTAGTGTGCTGTCTCAGCAAGTTCCTATTTACCATCAGTGTAATGGTTTGAATTATTTAGTCTCTTTTTGGCAGGAATTTAATGCAAATTTCTTTAACTCGAGTCTAGATTGTACCAGCAGTGTATCTCACAACTCTATTCCCTAGTAAGGAAACAAAGCCCAAAATACAGGGACTGAAATTCAATCAGTCCTACTCTTAAACAAAGCCTTTTCCTTTCATTCTTTGCAGGTGCTATACCTGGAGGTTTAAGTATTGGTCCTCCAGGAAAGTCCTCCATTGATGACTCCTATGGCCGGTATGATCTGATTCAGAACAGTGAGTCTCCTGCCAGCCCACCTGTAGCTGTTCCTCACAGCTGGTCACGTGCCAAATCCGATAGTGATAAAATTTCCAATGGCTCCAGCATCAACTGGCCACCAGGTAACAACACACAAAGCCTTCATGTTGGCTTGATGTCCTTAAAACACATTGTTGGGTTCATCCGTTGAGTCCTTCTGATGCACTTTGGAGAATTGTAACTTTATGCACTTTTCTCTTTATGGTATTTGAAACAGAGTTTCACCCAGGAGTGCCATGGAAAGGACTGCAGAATATTGATCCTGAAAATGACCCTGATGTTACTCCTGGCAGTGTTCCCACTGGGCCTACCATCAACACCACGATACAGGATGTGAATCGCTATCTTCTCAAGAGTGGAGGTAAACACACCAGCTGCTTTCACATCTGTGCATTCTTTCTTTTTCTTTCCAAAAAAGTTGACCTCATTAGTTACAGACACAGCATATTTTTGCATGTGCTCCTAATCTGTTAATGCTTCTGCTCGGAACTGTTGCTGAATATCCAGAAATACTTGTTTTAAATACGGGATTAAGAAGGTTTTTGTTTTCCATGGGAATGTAAATGTTTTTATATTGGAAAAGGCTGTGAGATGTAATTAAAACTTCCGTGGTTACTGGAAGTTTTTCTAACCTGTAACACTTGGTTTTGAACAAGATTTTGCTCTCCACACTGCCCACCTCTTACATATACTTTGTGAAATACTCAGAGCTGACAATACAAAAGTTCCAGTTATTCCTGAGGCAGCAGGCTTCTGGCACAATAATTAATTGTAGCTTTGTTAGAAGATCAATCAGCAAAATAGAGTTGTTTTATCCCCAAAACCATAAAAGAAAAGAAGAAAAAGGGAATTGAGTAGTAAACTACTATTTCCCAGTGCCATCTCCATTCCTTTTGTCTTGGCAGTGCTTACTTTGGATTAAAAAGGGAATTCTTTAAAACAATAAAGCAGTGCAACTGTGCTACTTGTTATTTAGATGTTCTGGAAGTGGATCAAGGGAAAGGTTTAATTGTGATCAGAGTACTGAAATAGCCAAGTTATCTGCACTTTATTAAAGCTGTAATAGGCACAGGAATAGCATAATCAGGTTGTCCAGAAGGACCTGTCAGGATTAAAAATGTGGATTTTGTTCTTATAGTTACATCTGTAATATCAGCACAGATTGTAAATCAGAGCTATCCTTGTAATGGGTGTCCAGCCCTGGGCTTGTTAACTCAGGCAAGGGATGGGAAATGTGAGGGAAAGGAAGCAGGGGTGTCATTGCCTTCAGTGATTTTAGTTGTCTCTTACCAGGAAGCAATCTTTATTTATGCTAAAATACATATTTGTGTGCATAAATAATGTTTAATTTAACTCTTAACAACCTAAATGTGCTTCAAGGGGCAGGCAAGGTTGAAGTGATAAAAAGAAAAGTATGAAGGTGTAATTCAGTGACAGTTCAGATCTGGGGCACCCAGGAATTACTGCTCTCAGGCCAAAAGCCTAAACATACAGAGCTGTACCTGTAGGTCAGATGATACCTAATACAGGTCATTGCTTCAGAGAAGGAACGTTAGTTTTGTTGGTGTATAATCTGCCTGTGGAATGAGGAAATACCTCCACCCTTAGAGTGGGGTCAGCAGGGATGTGGTCTTTGCAAAAGTAAAAAGGCCCTCAAGAGCCCAAACCTAATGAAAAGCAGTGACTGTTGGGATCCATGTGTGCTTCCTTTCCTCATTAGCTCTTTAGCTTGGTAATAATATAATTCTAATAAAAATATAGTTGCAGAATCTGTTTCTTAATGCTTGTATAACCTAGGGGTTTGCTCCTTACTAAAATTACCTGTCAGTAGACTGGGGCTTTCCTGGGATGCTTCCAAGAAGAGGTTGTCTTGGAACACTACAGCCTGAAGCACAGAGCTGATCCCCATTTAGAGAGCTAAGCTTTGATGTACATTGTCCTTGCACTGTGCACTTAAAGAGTGGCAAAAGCCTGGTTTGCTAATAAAGCTTTTTAGGGTGAGTTACAATGAGCTGAGAGTCATAGCCATGAGGAATCAGGACCATTTTCAGCTCTGTGGGTACATAGGCCTTAGAATCTGCTATAATTCCATCACTCCTGCCTGGAGAATAGATTATTTCCAGAGAAGGCTTGATACAGAGTTATTTTGCTTGAAACTGATGTTTGTATTGGTGTCCTGTGGAGCACAGGGAGTCTGGTTAAGGTTAAATTTGGTTGGTTGCTGTTCCAGTTGAAAATAAAGTGGTTTTTATTGAGCTGTGAGGGATGAGACTGTCCTTTTAATTCCTCAGTACAGTGCTCTTTTCTAAAGAACTCACCTATTTTTATTAGACAGTTGAAGATGTTTCAGTATCCCAGTCCATCTATGTGTGACAGGAATGATAAGTCACCCAGGATATACACACTTGATTTTGTTGCTGGCTAGAGAGAGTAATTCCTGCTCTTCTGGTATTTGTAATGAAGATGGGTTTTTTTATGTTCAGTTTCTTTCATTTGCTGCCAGTAAGGAAATTGTACATATGCTTAGATAACTGCTTAGATTGTAAATGATTTACTGAGGTGGTTTCAGGCTATTTCATTTATGTTATCAGTTTGAGAAGCAATTGCTGAAATCTATCCTTACTTTACTGAAAGTCTGCAAAAATTTAAAGATGTTTGTGGGCATTAGGATGTAGAGGAAGTGCTTACCTTGAGTAATTTAGGACAGATCACCCATGGTAAGAGGTTAGTTTATCATACACATCTCTGCTCATCTACAGTTGCCATTGCCCAAGTCAGCTGGCAGAGGACCTTGATTAATGATCCTGTTCCTTGAGACTAAACAGTTCAACACTGATTTTTTTTGAGTCACTTATCCTAAAGGAAATGCAGAATTTGCCTCCCTCACAGGCACTACTGCAACTGCCACTGTGCCAGCTTTCTTCCCTTTTCTACTAAAGACTTCTGCCTCACTCTACCCCGCTCTCACTAACATTTCATTCCTAGCCTTCAGAGACCAGCCCGATTAAGGAAAACACCTTTGCATGGTTTGTATTTGCACACAGTAGATTTGCTTATGTCACACCAGAACATCATTATGCCCATCTTTCTTAGTTGCTTCTCTGCTGGTTCTGCAGGGTCATCCCCAACATCATCTCAGAATGCCACGCTGCCTTCATCGAGTGCCTGGCCGCTTAGTGCCTCCGGCTACAGTAGCTCTTTCAGCAGCATTGCATCTGCACCTAGCATTGCAGGTACGGAACGGCCTTTCTACTTCCACATCCCTCTGCATTCTCAGGGACAGGCCCTAGGAAGTGCTTTCCCAGTGGCCACAGCACTGCTGCCCCTGAGACAGAAGTGTGTTTCCAGGACTGTGCTTGGTAGGCAGCTCTGCCGGCAGCTCCTCAGTGGGGGAGGGTTGGAGGGTGTGCCTGGAACTGTGAGCGAAGGGAAAATGTGTTTGTCCCACTTGGTGCCACGGGCTGTTAACTCTGTATTGGCATTGAGGTGTTGGAGGAGGAATATTGTGTAGGAACATCCCTACTAGACCCTTCCAGTAAGAGCTGATGTGAAATTTTTGTTAATAAACTCGCTGTTAAAAGTGACATTTCTTTGGCTCGGGAAAAATTTTAGTTGTACCTCCAGAAGGTACTTTACATGGCTTTAGAGGGGTTGGGTCAAGGACTCTTAAGTGTCTTTTAATAGTCAGCCCAAAGCCTGATGCTCCCCTATATGGCTGAGTTTGTAGATGGGCTAAATAATTATGCTATTCTTTTTAATAAACTCTGAATTGTGGAGCTTCTGTCTGCAAAACATGAAAACCTGGCTTGCAAACTACCTACCTAAATACCCAGTTTGTCCCATTATAAAAATGTATGAGGACTGTTGTATGGATTGGATTAGTGTTTAAATCTAATTACTGAAAACCCTCCACTTCTCTGAATGAAGCCTCCAGATCATACTGCAGAATGCAAAACAGAAAGGGGTTGTTTGGAATATTTTCCTCCAGTAAAAGAAAGGAATGGCTTGCTTTTCTTTATCTGCCGTGCATTTCTGCTTTATTTGCTTCTTATTTTTTTGCAGTATCATCTAATGTTTGTGTCACCCCCCATGAGAAGTACTGACATAACAACATCTGACCTGTGGTGATGTGCATGTACCATGTGCCACATCACAGGCTGGGCTGCTCTGAGTGCTCCAACTCAGACTTGCTCCCTTTCCTCCCACCATTTTACACTCATTAACGTCCTCATCATCATTGTCAAGTTATTTTTGTTGCTACAATTTGCAAGAAGATGGGAGAGTGGTTGCCCTTACACTCAAATTGTTGTGATTCAATATCAAATCAATGAGTTAAACAATTTAGATAGATGGAGGCAATTAGGGGAATGTGTGTGCATATGACTGAGGCTGTGATTTGGCAACTTTAGGACTCATAAAAAAACCCTGGCTGCCTGATGCAAAGCACTGATCCAGTATAAACTTAAATCTGCCAGTTAAAATCTAGTTTTATAAAAATTTACAAGATTTTTTTCATCTTGGGACTTTGTCAGACCAAGATGTATTTTCTTGTTCTGTGCAATCAGCATTAAAGCATTAAGACAGCAGAGTTACAACATCATTTGCTGTGGCAGAAGATGTAGGATGTGTCCCTTTTAATCCATTCCAGTCCCAACATGTGCTGCCAGTGCTGGTAACAGCAGGACAAGGAAATTGTTGCTCTAATTACACAACATGTGTTGGTACAGGGAGGAAAGGCAGAGACATGTAAGTCTAAAGGAGAATAAAAGAGTTTGGCTTTATATTTAAAATCGTAATTAAAATTAAATTCATAATTAAAATCAGTTTTGTCTGCCTCTCTGAATGCTAAAGTGTATTTGTTACTCTTGGTTTTGTTATGTTATGAAATTCTGATTTGACAGGAACAGTAATAAGATTTTAAAAACTGATGAAGGAAATAAACTGAACAGCAAAAAGTCTGACAGGTTTTGATATGGTATGAACTTCTGAAGACTTCATTTCTCTCAAAGATACTTGGAAAAAAGAGTATTGGTTACTTTGAATATTCAGAAATATGGGTTTTGTTGGTCCTTGATCTTTAGACTTTTAACAATATATCAGAACATACAGATACACTGGTTTCTTTATGTCAGATAAAATGAGTTGTTAGAAAAAATGTGTAAGTTCTGTTAAACCTTTGAGAGAGATAATCTTCAAGTGTTTCATTAGAATTTTGGTGAAATGAGATATCAGATACCTAAGTCCATTTTCTGGTCTTTTTTTTCATGTATTTAACAAGAAAGCAAAATAACAGATTTTTAAAAGGGAACTGTGTTTGTAGCAGGTGTTGTGAGGTTCATTAAATACAAAATTATTTGAAAATGTAAACACTAGTAGCTTCAAAGGATAGAGGATTTATAGCACTGGATGATGCAGAAGGTTATTTTTTTCCTCCTGAAATTTGGAGGAAAGTAGTCAATGACACCCATCCTACTCGGTTTAAAATTAAGAAAACACAAATGTACTTGTTTTTCTGTTGCAGGTAAACTGTCAGACATCAAGTCCACGTGGTCCTCTGGCCCAATCTCTCACACCCAAGCCTCTCTGTCCCACGAACTCTGGAAGGTACCCAGAAACACTACGGCTCCGACGAGACCCCCTCCAGGCTTAACCAACACCAAGCCATCATCCACGTGGGGAGCCAGTCCCCTGGGCTGGACCAGCTCTTACTCCTCTGGTACCCACAGCTTCTCTGCCTCATAACACCTGTTCTCATTCTATTTTACTAATCTGCTTTCACTAAGATGAGAATTAAATGTTCTCTCTTCGTGCTGTTAATTTTGGATCTGTTTATTCACCAAACCCCCACCTGAGGGGCAGGTAATGCTGCTCCCCAGATTCTCTCCAGCCTGAGAGTGATCACATGTGTGATCACAGCATCCACTGTGGTTTCTCAAATGTCACTCATAAA
>VYZS01069718.1:18303-31554 GCA_013400695.1 Neodrepanis coruscans | reverse complement strand
TTTTTTTTTTTTTTTGAGGGGTTGTTTGTTTTGACTTGTTTTCAATTAAAATGGTGAACACTGATGTATGAGTAAATGCCATTAGTTTACAAAGGAAATCTCTGCAGTCACTTCTATGATTGCCTTCTTACACTCTACATCACTTTCCTTTATTAAATCATGGCAATATAATTATTTCATTAACTAAAGAATTAGCATAGCAGTACTGCTAGAGTATTTCATTACTTCAATGCACTCCTTCAGTGAAAACTTGAGTTTTCAGCTACTATCAGCTAAGAAACAGCAGAGAAGAGAGAAAAAGCCTCATTTAATCGAGCATTGGCTGTGATCACTGTACTGTCAAAGAAATCTTCAGCTAGACTCACCCTAAAGTATGATGTTTTCAGAATGGGTTGCTTTAGGTTTGGGCGGGGAGGGTTGCCATATCTAAGATGTTGGTTGGACACTTATGCTGCTTCTTTGTTTTAGTGAAAGCACAGTTTAAATATTCTTCTGTCATTGCAGCATCTCCAACAAATTAAAGTTAACTGTTACGTTCCATATTTACTTTGCTCATAATCAGTATTCTGCTAGTATCTGTCACTTGGTCACCAAGAGAGCTTTAGTAGCTTCTCTATTCCCTCCATGTGATTGACTCTCTGTAGAAACTGGAGAGTGCTGGCAGCAGGTAGATTACAATAAGATATGGTCTTTCCAAACCTTATTGCCAGGTCATATTAAAACCCTTAAGATCAACTTCATATGGATTTTCTGTGATAGCTGATTATCATTCTTATGCAATGGTAATAACCTCGCACTGCAGAAAACTGGATTCATATTTTTTTTTGGTTGACAGGACTAATCAGGTGTGGCAGAAAAGAGTATAAAAAAACCTGACAGTCTCTACAGAATAACTGAACAACCTGAAATCTGAAAAAATATGATGTCATCGAAAGGTGCCATGAATGTACTGAATATTAGGGGCAGAATCACTAGTAAACATTTAATTACATATTTGTATAGATAGTAAGTCCATTGTTCTTCAGTCTGAATAGGGCTGCTGGATTTTCTCTTTTTACCCTTCTTGTAATTATAGATTTCTCTCTCTTTCTCCCAGTCTCACTTTACCCTTAATACTGTTCACTTATCACAGTATTTGAAGTTCAAAATATTATCCTCTGAACAGCAGAGCATTCTTCTCTCTGAACAGGTAATGAGACTCAAAAGATTTGACTTGACCTATTCATCTTTGAGTCTTTAGAAAAGGTGGACCATACATGAATAAGGAGTTGTAAAAATGACAATGCTTCATAGTACCTTTCAGTTCAAATTAACAGGCACAAGAACTCACACGGGTCCTAGCCATGATAGCTGTAACAAGTAGAAGATCAGGAAGTATCAGAAACAGAGACCAGCTTGAGCAGCAATAGGCTAGTGATTATATGCAAAAGAATTTTATAAACACAATACTCATATGTTCACAGTGACTCAAAGAGATTGTTCATATATGCAGTCTCATAAAAAGAAGTTTTCAGTATTCCACAGTTCAAGGAACTAATTTCTATTGCACTGTTGTTAATTTGATATCATTTCCTGTGGCTTATTATGCCTTTTTTGATAAGTAAGTTCCGTTGGTCATCAGTGACTTAATGTCACCACTACAGAAAAGACTTGATTTGATACATGTCATTTGTGTGCTCAGCTGATCCCATACAATAAAGCCAGCCTGGGCCCTTTTCCTTCTTTCCCCCTTAAATATCATCTTTTTCTTATCCTGTCTAAGTAGCTTTTTTTGCACTAAAAAGTGACTAGCACACCAATCTTCTGTTGAACTTCTCAGATATTTTTGTCCCAGGAACTCAAAATATTGCCACTATAGAAACTTGTTTTATCAATTTGTGAAGCTCTTGATCATACTTGCAAGTCCATATGTCGTCTAATTTGTACCTGTACTTTCTGTTTCATTTTGTTACATCTACTTCTACTTAGCAAAACAGTCAGCTTTGACTTAAAGTTTTTACGTCATTTCTGTATCTGCTTTCCATAATGTCCTGTTACAAAGAAGGATTAATTTCTGCATCACTTTGCCTCGCAGTTATATGTGCTTTGTCAAAGTCTACAATTGATAATGTCTCTTCTTTCTTTGCACCTACGTGAAGGAAATTAGGAAAAAGACAGGATCAAATACAATATACAACTAAGAAGTATTTTTAAGAACCCTGTGAAATTCTTTTCTGTCTTAGCCCAGACGTTTGCCTTCATAGATAGCACCTAATAACTTTGAATTCTTAGGGTGAATTGAATCAATGGATTTATGCAGAGAACCTAACCCAAAATTTTCTTCTCCAGGATGGAAATGTTTCTGAAATGTTTCTTGCATATATCAATTACAAGCTCACGTAACATTATTTTTAATGCTAAACTGGTCATGAGGTGCAAACCTTTTCAGATGTGATCTGTATTTAAGGTTAACTACTGCTAGCAGATCACAGGGTGATTGTATGGAATAATATAGAGTTTAATATATTGCTAAAAAGATTGCTGGAGTATTTTCAGCTCCCCATAATTAAAATGAACAGAGATTGGATAAGTAAATTCTCAAACCAAGTCAGTGCCCAGTGGATTTAGCTATTTCATTTCTGGACATGTTGACAGGTCACAGTTACTTACCTAATCTTTCACTTCATCTTTAGCTTCTGAATTCTTTCAACTAGAACTGAAGGTGTCCTTCTACTGAACACTGCTAGACTTTCGATTTTAGTAAGGATGCTTAGCATAGCAGAAGAGAAACCAATGATCAAGATTTTTATTCTCATTCCTTAGAAGGTGAAAAAAATGTATATATGTATATATGGTATATTCAGTGACCTGAACTCTTGAGCATCATCTGTAGAGGTGCAAATAGTTGCTGCATGTTGCTTATTCTCATCACCCTAAAGCATGAAAGCAATTGACTGACAAAAAATCCTCATGTTACTGACTGTGAGCCAAAATAAACAATGTTATTCTTGCAGTGGTGATGTTAAGCAGCAGAACAAATGAGTACAGGCTGTTGATTGTGCAATGTCTTGATCATTATCAAATGCTGTAAACACCCCCCCACAACCCATAAGTAAATTATTTAATTATTGGGGTGTCCTGCATGACCTGTTTCTAAAAGAAACAAGGAATAATGCTGAAAATGCACCACAACCACTTTTGACTGCAAGTGACTTAGATAGCTACAGCCCTAGGTGTTTCTCCTTGTTGACTTTTGCTTCTGCAACCGCAAAAGCCAGTGTATATTCCAGAGAAAAAAAGAATGATCCAAAGAATGGCAGAATAAAAACACTTCAGGAGACTAGAAGGGAAGAGGTAGGAGGGAAGACCAGGTTTTATGCATGTAATGCACAATAGTCACATCACCATAACTTCACAGGTTTTATACCTTTGCCATTACTACAGACCTACACTGCATCCAGAAATTTGTAGATCTAATACTGGGATTACTATATTTAGAAATTGAACTAAATGTTGATCAGAGAGCAAACTGCTGTAAACTGTTAAGTATATGCAGAAAAAAAGACTTCCTTTGTATTCCATGAGAATCTTGCTTTATGCAAAGCAGGTGGGCAAGCATGATTTACAAGTTGAATAACAAGATATCAGTTTGCATCTATGGTGATACGGATTGTCAGCTTCATTGAATAAGGAGATCGGAGCGGGAACAAAAATCGTTATCTGACTAAGGTAAATTTGCACTAGGAGCTGCAATATAGCATTGAGAAGTCTGCCCTTAGTTTTACCCATATGAGAGCCAGATCAGCTATCTCAATATTGGTTGTAGTTCATAGTATGCACACGTGCCAAATACCTTACAAACAATAATCCTATTTTCACAAGAATATTCAGCACTTATGAACTGAAGAATCCCTAAAAGTCAGACAACCCTCCTTGTTTGAATTTTTCCCTTCTGGTCAGTATGACATCACCTCCCACATGCAGAACCCATCCTTGCAAATACAGGTCCTGAAATCACAAGGTTTTAAAATACTTTTGAAATTCTTGTTACTTCGACTGCTGTGTGGATTTAAATAATACAAAAAGGGAAAATAAAATAGAAAATTTTATTTTTTAGACATATCATTATTCTATTTGTCTCCCTGTGTATGGCACTGGCTGATGTTTAGCACTGGCTGATGCTTTTAGCTGCCAAACACATTAGATTTCATGTCTTTCCAGGTTGGTAACATGGTAACATAAAAGGTGGCTTTTTCAGTCCTGAGGAATATTGCTTTCTCTGTCTTACTCATTTTGAATAGATTGCACCATTCTTCCTCATTAGACTGTAATTGCTCTGTAATTATTTTAACTACAGCTGGGACAATAAGTCTTGATGGAATAGTATCTTAAAAGGTGCACTGAAGATTCAAAATATCACCCTCTCACTTGATTCTTATTATTTCTCATCTCCTCCCAGTGTAAGTACTAGAAAAGGTCACAATAGCAGAAATGAAAAGAAGAGATTAAGTAATTTGAGTCAGGATGATCACCCACATACCCCTCTAGCAACGTAACCTCTCTAGAAAAGCTAAATTCATTGGATGCATTCTGAAAAACAAACAAGCAAAAAGGCAAATTTTGATATTTTCTTCTTGCATATGCACCCACTTGCTGAAGCAGCTATTCAAGGATAAAGAATACAAAATAGGGGGAAAAAAATAATATTCAAGGTCAGTTTCTCTTTTCTCTCCTAGTATTTTCTGCTTTCTTCTGAAAGATTTTGCATGAGTTTTCTGACTGCATCTCAAGTTCTGTTTATTAGGAGAGAAATCTTTTTTAGCCTTACTCTTTTTTGCGCACAATGTGCACAGTGTTTTAGGATATGTCCCAGACAGGCCAAAACCATTTACATTATGTTCCTTTTCACTCAGAAAAGAAAAATGTTTCCTTTCTATGACCTTGTTCAGAATCCCTGCATACTGGATCAGTTCTCAGGGAACCAGTAACCTGTAGCCATCCTTTTCACAAGAAACATATTCCTGCAGCAGAAATCTGACAAATAAAAGTTGCAAGATATTTTTGTAAACATTGACATTTTAAAAAAAAATATGTAAATGTACATTACTGCTAATATTATTGTATTTCAGAAGATTCGGTTCTACATGTCTTTGAAGAGAAATTGTAGATTATTCTAATTTTGTCCAAGTGTGTGCTAACCAATCTCGTACTCTTCACTTTGCCATTCATTATTTTTCTTACCTGTTGTATTCAATCCTGTCTTCATCCATGGCATCCAGTTTGTAGATGTGAAAAAAATCATATTGCAAAAAACTCTCATCAGAAATCAGCAATATTTCTTTCAAATTAATACAACAAAACTGACTACCTATCCCCTTTTGTCAACTGTTTTTCACATCTGAGTAACAATCTAGGAATTTTCTTCGAGGGTTTTTTTTTTTTTTTAAATCTGTTTTATTATCCCATTTCAGCTTTTCTTGGAAAACTGTCTGTATTGGGTTCACATGGCAAGGTTCCAGAAGAAGTGGGANACTGTGCAACAACAACTGCAATCAGAGAAGAGAGGACTGAGAATATGTGAGAGGAGCAGCTCTGCAGACATCAAGCCCAATGAATAAGGCATGTGAGGAGGTGCTTCAGGCTTCAGAACAGAGATTCTCCTGTGGTGAAGACTCTGGTGAGGCAGACTGTCACTGCTGCAGCCCATGGAGGTCCAAGGTGGAGCAGATATCCACCTGCAACCTGTGGAGGTCCCCATGCTGGAGTAGGTGGATGCCTAAATGAGATTGTGACTCTGTGGGAAGCCTACAGTGGATTAGGCTCCTGGCAGGACCAGTGGCCCCATGGAGAGAGGAGAACACACTGGAGCAGGTTTTCAGGTAGGATTTGTGACTGCACGAGCAACTCAAACTTGTGCAGTCTGTTCCTGAAGGACTGCACCATGGGAGGACCCATTCTGGAGCACATCATAATGAACTGTAGTCCATGGAAAAGACCCACACTGGAGCAGTTTGTGAAGGACTACTGTGGGAGGTACCTGATGCTGGATGAAGGAAGAAGTGCAATGAGTCCTTCTATTGAAGGGGTAGGAACGTCAGAGACAGTACGTGATAAACTGACCACAGCTCCCATTTCTTGTCCCCCTAAGCCACTGGTGGGGAACACACAATAAAAATTTGGGAGTAAAACTGAGCCCAGGAAGCAGAGAGGGTTGACTGGGGATTNAAAAACATGTTTTCTTGCAGACTGCTTGCCATGCAACACAGCATCACGGCTGGAGGAAGGGAAGAAAAAGATGCTCAGCGCCACTCCTGTCCTACCTGATTTCTAGGATGGCAGGGTTGGGGCGGGAAGTGGGGAGGCATCTTGGACTGGGAACCAATCATGTAACACAGAACGCCTACTATGGAAAGGGGTGTAAAGTTTCATGAACTGCATGATTTGAAGAGGGACTTTTGAATTCTGTATGGTCTCTCCCAGAGCACTGAATAAAGCATACCTGACTCAAAACTCTGACCAGGTTCTGAGAGTTTGCCAAGTCAGCAGCCAGTCAAGTCCATTAAATATGATAAAATATCAAGAGGGGGGGAAAAGTACTGTGCAACAACAACTGCAATCAGAGAAGAGAGGACTGAGAATATGTGAGAGGAGCAGCTCTGCAGACATCAAGCCCAATGAATAAGGCATGTGAGGAGGTGCTTCAGGCTTCAGAACAGAGATTCTCCTGTGGTGAAGACTCTGGTGAGGCANTAAACTAATTTTTCCAAGTCAAATCTGTTTCATCCATGACAGTAACTGGTGAGTGATCTCACCCTGTCCTTATCTCAAGCTACGAGCCTTTTGTTACATTTTTCTCTCCAAAGTTCAGCTGAGGAGGGCAATGATAGAGCAGCTCTTGGGCATATAGCCTCTAGCCACCACACCAGCCTTACAAGCACACAGTGACACTCATAAGATTTTTTATTGTGTACAGCACCTTTTCCATAAAGTAATAATTTGCATTCATGTATAATGGATTTTATTTTCTTTTTAATAAGCACAAACTCTTTAAAGTGAATTTTATGATGTGTCTTGTCTTATACCCACCTGTCATGTTCAAAAATTCTATTTGTGCTGAGTAGTTGTCTTATGGGTGTCCCAATTTCTCTCCTTTTATTCTCATCTGATGGTCCATGGTAGAGCAGATATCCACCTGCAACCAAGGGAGGCTACACACTTGAGCAGGCACATGCCAGAAAGGAGGAAGTGACCCTACAGAAAGCTTGCGCTGGAGCCTAGAAGGACCAGTGGCCCCACAGAGAGAGGAGTCAATATAGGAGTAGTTTTTCTTGCAAGACTTATGATCTGTGGAGGAAGCCACACTTATGCAGTCTGCTTCTGAAAGACAGACTTATGCTGGAGCAGTTCATAAAAAATTGTAGCCTATGGTAAGGACTCATGTTGGAGAAGGTCCTGGAGGACTCTTGTGTCCTGTGGGAGACTCTGTGTTAGAATACGGCAATAATGTGAAGAGTCCTTTCTTTTGCAAGAAATTTAAGGACATTCTGAGTGCTTATTTTACTAGTGCTAAATACTATTGGGCTCTTTAAATAATTCAATTCCTTTATTATAAATTTATTTATTTATTATAAATATTATTATTTATAAATTTTTAGTTTCTTCTTTCTTCCAACTGTTTCTTATTTGTGTGTGCTATGCAGTCAGTGCATGCTCACCAGTCCATGCCATATTAAGTTTCATGTAGGATGTATCTTTCCTGTTGCACAAAAACATGATTTCAGACTTTCCTTGCCCATGTTTCACTGGCACTTCCTATGTTCAAATTAACAAAGTACACAGGGCTCCAGAAGTTGTCTTTAACCTGCCTACCTAAATGAACAGTAGTAACTGCTAAGACATTGTACACTCAAAAGGGAGCAAATTTGAAAATCATTTTAACGAACAGTGGCACACTTAGTACAAGAAAACTCACAATGGAAGAATGACATTTTTGAAGAGCATGTGTGTGCCCCAGGTGTCATGTGTGTCTAGTCATTGTATCAAGTACTAGGGAAGAGAAGCAAACCATTACGTGTGCCATATAGAGACAAACATCACATGGAACTCTTTGTAATGTGGTAAGACAGGTACCCAAAACAACCTAAAAATCTTCAGTCAATGCCATGGGAAAAACACTCTCTTGCTTGCATCGACACATTGTTTCCTTGAAGCTGCTGCAAAACGTGAGAGTCCAAGAAACCAGCAGTGACACCATCTCTAGGCCTGGTGCTGGATGGAAACCAGCAAGATAAAAGCCATAGCTGACATTAAAGATTTTTGTGTTGGGTGTGCTGTTCCATTTTATGCACCATAATGAAGACAGTGTGTGAATGTATAGTGTTGCCCTTTTAATGAGAATGACTATGATAAAACCTTTTTCAGTATGCGTCAAGTGTCATAAGGAATTCTTATGGACTGGCACACATCCTTGCCACAGCGTAAGTGCTGCTGGAAAATAAGTATCCATAGAAACTCTTCTTCCTCATATCAGTTGTTGAAGATTTGCAAGTAACACACAGTGTCAGTTATTAAGGAGGAGATTTTATGGGTGGCAAAATGTAACTATACAAATATGGATAATTAAAAGCAAGAGTTTACCACTGAATCTTGCCTTGTGAGTATTAGGGGAAGAGAAAAGGTTGTCCAATACCTGCAGGTATCATTAGATAGTGATAAGCCCTTTTAAATGTGGATGATTATGCCTCACAGACAGAATGTAGTCTACAAATACTGGACAAGAAGAGGCTTAGTGTAATTCTTGATCCAAAGCCAATTAAAGTCAGTGTGGATCTCTAGTAAAATCAAAGTACTGAATCTTTCTTACAGTTATAACTGAAACAAAGTCCTACTATGACTGAATTATTCCTACCCCTGTCTCTTTGTCATGAAGTGCTGGTAAGTTCTGAGAGACTTAATGAACTAATTCTCTTTCCAATTATTCAGTCCTCTAGAGCCAACACAGGACCTGAGCATTTACACCCAATAACCTTGCATTAAACGATGAGGAAAAAATAGCTGTATTAGCCAAAGTGCTTGATATTTTTCTAGACTAAGAAATAGCTTTCTTTCCATATATCTACATTGCTGGCTTTTCTTAATTAAATAGTGCTTACAAAAAAAAATGAACCAAAAAACCAGTGTGTCTTCCCAGATCTACATTGCAGGTTGCTGTGAAATTCCTACTTGAGAGAAAACTCCTGGCTTTGTAGATGAGAGAACCAGGCTGGTTTGTGCTGATTAATTCCCTCCAGGATTCTGAAGGGCACCACCTCCTCTTTTTGCATACATATTATGTCTTCCTACTGATTCAATTAGTGATTCATGGAAATTATACCTATGAAACACAAAACTATTTATGGATCTGATTGATGACATAAATATATTGGTTACAAAGGCACTACAACATCAGCTGTGAATTGAACAAGATTTTATTTTGTGAAGTTAAAACATGATAATAAGATGGTATTTTCTTTAGACTTTTGAATCCCTGCAAGATAAAATTTCTTTTCTAAAATCGAACATATTGATTTAATGTGCTTTATTGTAATTGTAGGTGATAGAGAAGCAGATTTCTTAGCTACTATTCACAGCACAGATCTTCAGGATGCAATGGGTCTATCTTTTCACTTGAGCTGGAGATACATTCCTTTATATCTGCAATCAGTGTATGCACCTTTTGCAGCCTGGCATCTGCAGTCTGGTTTCTGAGCATAGTACCAACAGCATCTTTTATTTGCAGAGTAGCACAAAGGGTATGTGAGAGTGCAAAAACAGGGATGACAAAAAAGTGTTAATACAGTAAACTCTTGTCAGGCCTAGTTAAAATTGGTAAAAGGTCAGTATGATTATAACAGACAGTCTGAGTAAGCAGCATTGCTCATTTAAGCTGCTGAGACATTTGCGTAGTAGGGAACTACGAGTGATACTTCTTTATCCCATCTTATGGGAAGATCTTCTGTTTCAGTTAGGAATTCCTGTCTCAGCTATGTATGCTGATGTTCTCAGGGTGACCTTGGCTCCCAGATTGACAGAGTTTCTACCTGCAGCAAAGTATGTTCCTCATTTTTCCTACTGGGGGTTTGAGTTTATTGGAGAAGTAGAGATTCACAGAGAAAGCCATATTCATAGTATCTCAGCTACTTGATAGGTAATTAGAGCTCCATGATCTTTTCTAATCTGAAGATGGCATAGAAAATATTCTGCTAGCACAAAAGATTTTTCTTGTGATCACATCAAATGAGACTAAAAATACTTAATCAAAATCAAAATTATGAATTTTGCAAAGAAATTCAGAGAATTATTAAACAGATGAGAGCTTTTGGTTGCTAAATTAGGTGTTCCTATACACACATACACACGATACATACATATACATATATATATATATATATATATATATATATATATGTGGAAAAAACACCTTCTGTGGGCTTATTTCTATTATTCTTGGCATCAGAAACCAAATTACCAAATAAAGTAATGAAAGTGACATAGAAACAGATTTGTATTAAAAGGCATGCTACTAAAGCTAAGTCCATCATATGAGACAGCCACAGTGATACTGCATGCTGGGATGCTGGCTTACCTTGCTCAAATGTCCTTATATATATTTATGGTTGTTCAGTTCTGCTGACCTTGCTTATAAGAAAGTGCTCCCTGTGCTGCAGATTTTCTGGCAGTACATCTTGAGAAGAAGCTAATACCTAATCATTAATTACAATCAAAGGTATAATCAGTTTTCTGAACTAAGCATAATATTCTTACTGAAAGAGCTCTCTCAGAGAGGTAGATGGCTAGAGTGAAGTTCTGTACCACTGCTTTAAATGCAAATAAGCAGATGTGGATTTTTCATACCTTGAGCAGTCTTACGAGCAGAACATTAGACCCACCTATCACACCAGGTAGCTAGAGGTGACTGTTGGTGTCTAAATTATGATGTTGCTTAATGTTTTTACTCAGGAAAAGGAGTGTGATATTGGAGAACAATTTTCTAGAACTATTTATTTGTTGTTAGAGGCTGGTGTTTGTAATTAGGCATAGGTATTTTCATTCTGAAGAGACCAAGGTTGGAAATAGAATGTGGTCTAACATATGTGGTAACATGCAGAGACAATGTGATTTCTCAGTGGAGGAATTACTGAGATACATACAGGAAAGTAAAGTATTTTAAGCAGGAAGAAAGTAAATGTACTCTACTAACTGTGCAACAAATTCGCCTACATTAACTATACATTTAAATTTCATCTTGAAAATCTCACTGAGCTTTCCACATTAGTATTTGTATTGTTTGACATGGCTTTGATAAAATCCAAGTCTCTGAATGCAATTCTATAAACTTGCTAGCTTGCTGTTCTTTTCTAAATACAAGCTCTATAAAATATTGAATTTTGTGTGAGTTCTTTTTCTCATGAACATGGATTTCTTTTCACATCCTTTTTTCCCCATCCATCCTTTTTATTAGCCATCTGTTCCATGTGCTCAGACTGCTGCTGCTTCAGCCCCATTTTAAAATCTAGAGCTTGGCACTGCTACCAGAAAATCCAGAAGAAATTTTATTAAAGCTCATGAAAATGTGCTAATTTATTCATTTATTTGTGGATGTATTTAATTTGCATTCAGATTCCTTATTATATTAGATACATATGTTCAACAATTCAACTTCTCATGTGTTTGCTCCTCAGAAGTAACTACCTTGACATACTTGATAACAACAAGGTGGATGGTACTGTCTTTCTGTCTTATAGACTGCGGAGGATATCTTCTCAGGACAACACGAAAACGACCAATATGATCCAAGTGAAGCCATTTATTGAGAGCATCAGACTTACTTTTATACTATTTCTAACTTGTTCACACACTTCTAATTCTATTACTATTGACAGACAGTTCTTACGTTATTATTATTGCCTAATTAGACTTATGAGCACACTTCTATACACTCTAATTGGTTACATCTCTTTACAATACAGGTTGAGGTTGGCCTATTCCACGTGCAGTTTCTGGACTTGGTTTCTTCTTTTATTTAACTTTTCTCCTGCTTGCATCAAGGTCAGATCATCTTCTCTTGCATGCTTTCTCATGAGAACAGCCAGGTCGAAATGTCTTAGCATATCTCGTTCATTCTTTTCCCATGAGAAAGGCTAGGCCGTAGGGACTGCTTTCCCATCAAAAGCTGAGTTGTGCAGAGGCTTATTGCCCTCCAAAAATCCTATAACTCTGAAAATTCCCAACAATAGACCAAATGCTTTATCTTCTCTTCTTTCATTCCAGTAGTAATTGCTTATCAATAGAACCAGGCTTCTTGGTGTAACTCCGAAGCCACCAAGTTCATGGTTCCCAACAAAGGCATAGTAGGAGCTGAGTCCAGTATATAAGTTGTAGTGGTTTTAAAAGAAAGTGAAAGATTATGGCATATTGTACATGGATGACTGTGGTCTCTGACATTGATAAGCCCCTTCTATGGGCTTATTTCCGTTATGCTGAAGCCAACATGGAAAGAAAAAATGAAAAATATTTTCAGTCTAAACAAGAAATATTGCATTTCTCATTTTTCCTTTAAGGGTGCCTCAGAGTACAGCACAGATTTTACCCCATTGTATGATCAAAGACACAAAGATAAGAAACAACAGAATACATGTGGCTCATGTTAATAAAAATGGGCTGTCGTGGGTGTAAAAAATGAAAGTTAAAAACGATCGGGCCGCGGTGTGGCGACTGCCTTGCGCTGGCGGCCCTGGCGACTGCTTTCTGCTCCGGGGCCACCTGCCCCCATGCCCGCATGGTTGGGTTTTTTTTCGGTCGCCCCTTCCCCCCACCACCGCCACCTCCGGCGGCGTGGACAGCGGGCGCTGCTGCTGGGGGTGCGGCTTCGGTTCGGTGCAGAGTTTCGGCGCTGTGCGGCCCCGGCTTTGCTGGCCAGCACAGGCGATCACGCCGTCCAGAATGACTGCAGGAGACGCGATTCCGGTCCCGGGCTGGGGTCGGCCATGGCTCTGCTCCGAGCCGGGGTGGGGCTGGGGCGCAGGGCTGGTCGGGCTGTGCCCACAACCGAGGCGTGCACCGGTGGGGGGTTCCAGCGGGGAGTGCGGTTCCGGCCCGGTGCGAAATGGCGGCGTGGTGCAGACTCGCCGATGTGAGCGCCGCTCCCGCTGCCTGGAGTCGCCACTCGGCACGGCCGGGGGGAGCGGCGCCGGCGGCGGAGGCGGCGGGGCCGGCTCCTTGCCTACGGCTGAG
>VYZS01069718.1:5148-18182 GCA_013400695.1 Neodrepanis coruscans | reverse complement strand
AAATTTATTTATTTGATTTGTCTGTTTTGTACTTTGTTTGTCGGGTTTTAGTGTTTGCGCAAAATAAACTGTGATTGTTTGTGTGTTCTCTTCATTTTTGGGGTGTGTTTGTGACTTCTCTCAGAGTCTCTGCTCCAAAAATCACTGAATTTGTGGTAAAACCACCACATGGGCTCATAGCATTGCATGCTGCAAAAGTAAGAGCAACACTAACTCTGGTGGAACTAAGCAACAAACTCAGAAAAACTTCAGAAATAATCTGATTGCCCCATTCTGCTCTGCACTGGTGCAGCCCCACCTTGAGTACTGTGTGCAGTTTCAGGCACCTTTTACAATCCGTAACTGAGGGTTTTATTAAATAAGCAAAATTAAAGTACAAACAAGACTAGATATTGAATTTTAAAACAGTAAGTCAGTTTTATTTAACTATAAACTAAAGCATAGAGAAAGAAAAGGAAAAGAAAGAGAAAGTTGGAAAACAGCTAAGAATTGCATCAAAAAAAGAAGTATAGAAAAAGCTTACTACCACAGTGTTTCAGTGTCTGTTATGATAGTTGGAATATGGTGAGGTGTTTCAATGGTCTCAGTGATTGCTGGTTCACCATCACACACGTGGGTTTATCCAGGCTTTGGGGGTTTTCCGCTGGTTCTAGGCATTGCTGGAGTTCAGTTCACATCTCAGCCAGAGAGTGAAAGAGTTCTTTGCAGCTGTTTTTTCCCAGTTTGAGTCTCCTGAGCAGTAAAGTCTCTCTGCCATGCAGGCATGCTCTCCGACCAGGTGGAGAGCAGGGAAAAGCTTGTAACAAAGTTTCCTCTACAACTCAAATTTCTGGATCAAATCCAGGCTCCCAGAAAATCAGAGTTCGGGGTTCCTCAGCTTACTCCTGGGTTTTAGGTGGATTCAGCTCTCTCAGGTGTGCAGCCATCCTCTGCTCTCGGCTACACAAAAAAGACAGTAACTCAGAGAGAGTGCAAAGAAGCGTCATGAGAATGGTGAAGTGTCTGGAGAGGAAGCCATATGAGGAATGGCTGAAGTCACTTGGTCTGTTCAGCCTGGAGAAGAGGAGACTGAGGGGAGACCTCATTGTGGTCTTCAACTCATGTGCTCATGAGGAGAAACAGAAGGGCAGGTACCAGTCTACTGTCCAATGCTAGGTGCATGGCACAACATGCTGAGCAGGGAGAAAATCAAATGTAGTTTTTTTGTGAGTTATGAGTTTGTGAAGAGGCAGCAGCTAATGCTTGACTGAGAGCTAAAAAGTTGTCAGCAGTTCATGCTCTTATAGCAAGACGCTGTCAATTCCCAAAGCATTTACAGATGAATTATACAAACTAGGAGAGTGGAGAGAGGAAGGCAACATCAAAGAACAGAGAATGATGTAAAACCAGGAACAGGGTGTGACTCTGACCCAAGCTGATCATCAGAGACAGAGGCCAGATGTACTCCTATATTTTTTGGATCTCAGCTTCAACATTAAAAACTTTCTGCACATGCCAGTGGCCTTTCTGTGAGACTCCATATCTTTTTCCCAACTTGGAAAGATTTGTTGTTTAATGAAAAGGAGTAACATGATTTTTCTCTTGTTTGAATTACAGATTTTGACACAGACTATCTGCAGTTAAGCTAATTTTTGGTTGTTTTTCTTGGAGGGTTTATTGTTGAACCAGGCAAAATGCAGTATTTTTCATCTTTCATCCTTTTCCTTCTCTTTGATTTTTTTTTTTTCATTTTAGGAGATCAAACATTCTTTTCTTTCTATCTTTTTTACCCAGTTCCTCTATTTTTTCCTTCATAGACTGTTCTGTGTAACTATATATTCACTTTCATTTTATTCCCCCATTTCTTCTTGTCCCTTTGCTGTTTTTTCCTCCTGCTGCATCCTGTTGCTTCGTATTACACAGATTCGTTCTTGCAGAAGGATTGCCTCCTGCAGACACTGGCCTGTCCTTCCCTATATTTTGATCTCTTCCCACAGAGTTAGAAGCCAGTGAAGGCTCTAGAAATCTGCCTGATCTTGGAAACACAGCATCACATAGAAGTTGTCAATCATGTCTTACTGTGTGCATGTTGATTGGAACAACAAAGCAAAAGAAAAGAAAGGGCAAAGAAAGAAAATGCTTCTGAGCCTGAAACAGTTCCTGTGTTGAGGCTAACAGTTTTCTTTGCAATGTTAAAGTTAATTCCCAGAAAGGCTCCTTTTTATTTTGATTTCAGGCTACATGTTACAGTGACAAAATGTGTGCCTTGTGCTAGCCGTTGCACTCATCCATCTACTCAGACTTCATCCTATTCTTTATTGGTTTATATTATCCTTATTAAGTGAAATTTACTTGCGTTTGATAGTATTCAAGTTAAAATACTCTTCCTATATATGCAGGGTTAGCAATGCATGAATGTTGGCAAAAAACAGAGAGGACAACTTTGTCCAGTGGTAGGGGATGTTGCACCAGGTTGTTTGCTTGTACCAAAATACATTGTATACAGAATGTTAAATAAAGGAGTGTCCTAACGGCACACTGTGTTATAAATATCCACCAGGAGCAGAACAATCCAACTGGCCTTGGCTATAAATTAAACATGATTAATTTAAGTAAGTAATGGCTGAAATTCTTCATAAATAATAGTAATTTCTTAAATATTTCTGTGTTCATATTTTGCCTAAGAACCATCTGTTTCATAAAGTCAGTATTGAAAACCTGACAGCATTCAATAAGCACTTACCTCCCTTGCTTTTCAGTCGTATACATGCATAAGAGAAGGCCATGAGGGCAACCAATAGTAGTGAGTAAAAATCTAATGTGTTTTCTGCTTTTATAGCCAAAAGCTGTACTGCCTTGGAGATTTAATATACTATAATGTTTTAGGAGGAGTTGGTAACTGAAGCTTGAAAAATTCACACTAAATTTTTTCAGAATTTTCACAGCAAACTGAGTGTGAAAAAATTGTTCTCATGAAAATAGGGAGATTTTTCTAGTGAATGAAATGGAGTATAAAACTGGAAATCATCACTGGTGAGGAAAAATTAACAGGTTATCCTTTGAGGCCTGGTATCAAAGACCTGGAACTTTAAAACCAGATGAAAGTGATAAGTAAACAAAACAAAACAAAACTAAAAACCACAAAAATCAAACCACAAAAAACCTACCACTGAAGTAACAACCAAAAAAACCCAACTGAAATTCCAAACTACAGGAACATAATTTGCATTGTAAATAGCATATATAAGCCCTGTAATGTTTTTTGGGAGGTTTTTAATCTGTTTGTTTTGTGGTATGGACTTTAGCATTCTGTTGTGTTATCCTGTACTGCAACGGTTTCTTATAGCTTCATCTTTCTGCAGGATTGTTCCGATTACAATGTAATATAATTTACTATTCTTCTAAAATGAACCCTTTCTTCTCAGGAAGAAATAGTGATGCATCATAGAGTGAAGCACTCAAGCTTTCAGAAATTCGCTCGCAAAAGTAGCATATATTCAGATGGTAATTGCCGTGAAGCACCATCATCACACTCAGGCCTTTTAGGCATCAGAAAAAGTGCCAAAGACTTGATGTGAAGAGGCTGATTATTTTTCATCTGTTGGGGCCGAGGGGGTGTTGGCTTTTGAAATGTTTTCTTTGATTTCACTAGAGAAGAAAAGAGTTTTTCCCTAGGGCAAAAAAAGACCAAATGCAACCTGTGAATAATATATTTGGGTTTGTGAACCTCTAATTTGTAAAAATCAAGTTACAGAGAGCAATTTGTTGCTGTATGAAACTGAAAACACTAAGTTCAAAAAGTAAAGTTCTTTTAGCACCGGAAGAAGTGTAAAATCACTGAATCATTAAGGTTGGAACAGACCTCTAAGATCATCAAGTCCACCCACTAACTTGATGCTTCATAGTCCATTCAATGGCTGTGGTTCCATAGAGAGGCCCATAAACTGGGACTAAGTGCAATCTAGTAACTGTTCCCAGTAATGCTAATAAAAAATATTTTATTTATTTGAATGGGCAAAGAAGCTCTTTAAAAAAAAACATGCTGTAATTTCTCACAGCTGCTTGAAGGGTCCCTAAAGCTGAATCTGATATTCTGCTAAAATTGTCCCTTCCCAAAAACAAACTATTTAATAAAGGCATAGGCTTTCAAATAAGAGAATAAAAAAAAATGGAGAGATAAAAAATGGTCTTTTAAAATATTTGTCTTAGTCAGTCAGTACTAAGAAATAACATCTGTGCCCTTTTCAATAGATGGTACATTATTCAATTTGATGCACCTGCTGCAATAGACACCACAGAAGACTTCCTGGCTTTTGACTGAGAAATGTATAGCCTCAAAAAGCTTCCAGTCTCGAAAGACATTTGCCAAGACATGTTTTATTTACTGAATAGAAAACAGTGCAGTTGACTAGTACTGACCTTACCTGCAAGTGTCACACCCCTGAAAGTCTGCAAGGTGAAAGCAATGGACAGTACAATGAAGTGATGCACTGCTGAGCAGATGACAAAGAACAGTTGCCTGACTTGGTAGAAATGTTGGGGGGTTTTAAAGGTTTATGAAGTGTTTTTACGTCTTCAAGCAGGACTAGAGAGCGCTGCTGCTGCCATAGGTTAGCAGGGACATCTAGCGGCTTTGATAAATGGAAGTGGAATTGCTTCTCCCTCTTGTTGATAAACTCATGATGTTTTTCAGGACAGGTTCACAGTGCCTTCCTGTCTCAAAGCATTTTGCACCACAGCCCTTCACTGTATTTTTTTCTATATTCGGTGAAGCAGGGAAAAAAAGAAAGCAAATGTGTGTTTTAAGTACCATGACAGGCTTCAAGGAGAAGAAAGAAAGTTGGTGCTTGTTGCATGACTGCTACAGTCAGGGTTTTCAGAAACAAAACCTGGAAGTCACTTAAAATCATGAATTCCACATATTGACTTTATTATTTTACTGCCATTAAAGCAGGGAAATGCTGTTTATACCTGTAGTTCTGATTTTTTAAAGTTAACTATTATAAATAAAAGGCAAAAAGATGGGTTTTTTATATAGATATTATGCATTATCACATTTTTCTTTCTTCTTTGACTAAATAATTCCCACTAAATAAGTAATTATCATGAAAGTCAGAGACTTAAATGACACTTGAGAAATCCATGCATGTAAGATTCTTTTCCTATAAAGCCACAGGTCAACATGTAGGTGAAATTTGAACCAGTACATACCCAGTGTACAAGTCCACCTAGTACTGCAGCAGAAAAAAGTAGCCATATTGGGTTAGATAGGAGTATATCTAGCCCAATATTATGTCTCATTTGTTGGCAGCAACATCAGAAATGTACCTGTGATTAATGTGAGTGAGCTGGAGTTTGTCAGGGTCCTGAACACCTTCTGAGGAAATCAGAAAAAAATCTAAAAGTGTCAGGAAGTTAGAATGGTTCACCAAGTGCAAAACACATGCTGCTCTGCACTGGAGCTTTATCTCGTGCTTATCACCCTCACAGAGAACCACCAGCTACTGCAGCAGACAGCAACAGAGCAGCATTACACAGATTGGCAAAGACTCCTCAAGTCTCCAGGAGATCATGAAGATCGTAAAGCAAAAACAGAATAGGTAACTCATACCTGGTGTGAAGAGCATAGGGTCCAATCGCAGGGGAGTTAATCCTTTCAGTCAAGAGCTGTGAATGGCATTACATAGTAGAGAAAAAAACAGGCTTTTCAATCAAAAAGGAGAAATGAGGGCTGACCCCATACTGCTGCAACAGGACTTAGTTAAAGCCTGTCGAGATCCTACGTGGATGAATGTCAAATAATCTTTCTCAGTAGATAGTATTCTCTGTACCAATATTTTAGGGATTTGCTGTTATGCCACATTCAGTAATGAACACAGTCATTAACAAATTACTACAGAAGTTTGGGGTCATCCCTTTCCCACACACAATATTTTTATTGAAATAGAAACAGCCTACATAAATTAGCTTTCCATACTTTCAGCTAGATATGACATAGTCCATAGTTGGTAGGGAGCCTTGTTACAGAAGCTCTTTCAACAGATGACAATGAACTCCACAGCTGTGATTTTCCCTTCTCTGGCTTCATCAGATGACATAACACAGACCCTGTAAATCCTCTTCTTTCCTTATATACATATTAATGATAGACTGAATAAATTATAATCACCCTCTACTTTCAAACAGCTGACACTGAACAGACATGCCGTTGATAGGTTTCAAGATCATTGATTTTCACTGGTCCTCATAAGCCCATTATTTCCTTTTATATTATTTAAGCATCATGTTATCTTGGTATACAGCTTCGTAAAGATCTGTCTGTTCCATGTAAGGGAAAGAGGCTTTTCTCCCAACTCTGATCCAAAACTTCCCCATGCCCCTTGAATATTTGTGATTGACATTAATGATCATAGAATCATTTGAGTTGAAAAAGACCTTCAAGATCATTGAGGTTTTGTCAACCCTTGACCAAACATCACCCATGAAAACTAAACAATGGCACTAAGTGCTATGACCAGCATTTCTAGAACACCTCCAGGGATGACAATTCCGCTACCACCCTGAGCAGTCCATTACAATATCTTTCAGTGAAAAAATTGTTCCTGATCTCCAACCTGAATCTTCCTTGACACAGTTTAAGTCCATGTCCTCCTGTCCTGTCAGGAGTTGCCTGGAACTGGCTACAACCTCCTTTCAGTGAGTTGTAGAGAGGAACCAATTCTCCCCTGAGCCTTGTTTTCTCAAAGCTAAACAATTCCAGCTCTCTCAACCACTGCTCACAGGAATTACACTCCAGACACTTTACCAGCTTTGTTCCCCATCTCTGGACATGCTCCAGGACCTCAGTGTTTTTCCTGTAGCAAGGGGACCAAAACTGAACAGAGGATTTGAGATGTAGCCTCACAAGTTCCGAGTACACGGGAAATAATCACTTCCCTTGTCTTGCTGGCCAGACTATTTCTGATACAGGCCATTGTCCTTCTTGGCCACCTGGGCACTCTGCTGGATCATGTTCAGCTGTTGTCAACCAAGAGTCCCTTGGCCTTTTCTACTGGGTAAATTTCCAGCCTCTCCTTCCCCCAGACCATAGTGCTGCCTGGGGTTGTTGTCATCAAAGTGCAGGATCTGGCACTTTGCCTTGTTGAAATTCGTACCACTGGCCTTAGCTCATCAATCCAGACTGTCTGGAACCCTCTGCGGAGTCTTTCTACCCTGTTATTTGGGTTTGTTCCTTTAAACCTCAGCCTTTGCTGCCTTTCATATTTGTACTGTCAAATCAGTTTTACTGTGTATAGGATGATGAAGTATCATCAGTTAACCAATGATCAGATTTTAAGGAACACTAGTTCAAAGTGCTAGTAACATAATATTGTACAAAAGCACCATCTTGTCTCCTGAATTATAGCTCTTTGTTCTTTGTCTCTCCCACAAGGTGCTCTGAAAGGAAGCCCAAGAGTAAACATTCAGGGAAGAGATTGTTATAAGAAGTCTGTACTCTCATTTCTTGCTTTGCCTATATCCAGAATAATTTTAAAACACTGCATTTATTTTTAATTGCATTGAATATGCTTCTTGCATTACATATTCTGTTAGCAGCATTTTGCTCCTATATTAATTTTGGTTTTAAATATAAAAATGGTTCCACATGCTACTGCACCACTACTATACAATAATACATAGTTTATAGAATTATGGGTATTTGAGATTGAATTTTACTTTAGTGAGTTTTATATTTATTAAGATAATAAAAAGTTTGAGAAAAATTAATTCAACTACTGCCAGTAGTCCTAGTTCATATGCAAGCAATACTTACTTTTTGCTGAAGTTGTCATTAACAGTGTAACTTGAGTCTCTTTTAACTGTGCTGTGTGAGAGTCAAAAACTGTTCTAGATATCATTGCCAAATAATGAATGGCTTCTTTGAAAAAAATATTTAATTTCTTACACTTGAACTACAGAAAACAAATCCCAATAACACTGTGATTTTGAGAGTTCTTTATTTTTGTTAGCCTGAAGAACTCATTTACTTGCTTGCTTAGCTCTCAATTTTTTCCATTTGCCTTAAAACTTTCCAGTTTTACTAGTGGTGTAAAGAACCTTTGAATTCTCATGAGAATAAGGCTGAATTTATGCATGGAAACACTTATTCATCAGTGTCTTGCTAAGTTAAAGACATTTCAAGTAGTATAGCAGCTGTTTTGAGAAACAAGGTCTAAATCAGAGCTGATAAGGATGTATTCAGCATTTGCTCAAATGTCACATATCATTTCATGCAGATAAAATTGTATATTTCTAGATAATTTTTAATATAACAGAGTTACTTATATGTATATGAGTTTTGTTTGTGAGTTTTTTTCACACTGTTTCTGGAACTTATGGTAGGGGATGGATATTCCTGTTGATAAATTAACAGTATTTTGAAACAGAATATAATAGAAGGAAAAGTTTATAGACTGTATATCAATATTACCCTACAGAGGAGTGAAGTGATGAAAAGGCCAAAGAAATGAAAATATGATGTGATGACCTCCAGTGCTATCTTAATTAAAATTGTCTCACACAGATGTACAGAATCAACTGCCTCTGTTAAAGTCCTTTTATTTCCAGGAACTGACTGCCATACGCAATCACGCTTCATATTGTGCAAGTGTAATTTAAAATCTGAAACAAGGGAGCAAAGTTATCACTTCCACAGGAATTCTATGAATCACATATGAGTACAAAAATCAAATTAAGTTGGTAGATCGACTTTTTGGGTCTCTGTGCTGATGATTAATCAATTTTATTCATCATACCTCAAACTAACAAGTGTAATATGTACATTTACTCATCTAAAAACAGTTTCTGAACATATGGTAAATGCTTTGACTGAGCAACCAGGTAGCACTAGATGGCATGACAGGACACTGTCTAAAAATTGTATGGACTAAAACAGCAAAGATTTGCTTTTCTGCAGAGAAGGATATGCCTAAAACTCTTCAAATAAATTCAGATAAACTCCTAATTAAAAGGTTCTGCTTAGAAATAGTAGTCTTGTTTTAAGTATAACTTGCTCATTTTTGCCTCTTTCAACTTAGGTCTTTGCATTATTGAAATACGAACCTCAGTGTTAACCCACTTACCCTGTTTTGAGACTCCATGAATTCGAAATGTTTATCTCACAAGTGGTTAGGGTTTGGAGTTGTTTTTGTTTTTTTTTTTCTAGAGCAATTATATAAGCTTCAGTTATTTGTGTAACAGGATTTGCATAAGGCTTGTTATTTACTCAGAAAGAACACATTTCATGTTTATATCAGTTTCAGTATTTTTAATTATTAGAGGGCTCTTCTGGGAAGGAAAAGGAAGAATAAAGATAACATTTCTTTTGCAAGTTATTAAGAAAGTTTCACAGTTCCTTTTGGGTCATCCTTTTGAAAGATGATAGAGGTAGTGTTTGTGTGTGCCTTGCTGAGCTTGGTTCTTATATGACATCATTAAGACAATTTACAGTGTTGTGAGTGCTGAAAGCCACTCAGTCACACAGAGTTTGAGCATTCCTGTAATGTCACTGAACCCAAGTTTTCTGTCTAGATTTTTTTTGTCAGGTGGTATTGTGATTTATTTCCATAATTAAATAAAATATTTACGTTGTTAAAAAAGCTAATAATAAAGGAAGAGTCACTAAAAGGAAGGAAGAGCTCTTCCTTGAAATAGTGACTCAGTGAAGCAGACAGATTTGGGAAAGCTGCTCCATACAGCAGAATTTCTCAAGCAGAAGATCCTCCCACCAGTACTGTTAGATTGTGTGAAGGGATGCAGAGGACATGCTTGCTAGACAGGCACTGGGAAGTGGATCAGAGACTGATATGCCTAATCTAGTCTGCATCTACCTCCCACACGTTTTTTTAAGGGTGCATAACCATTCCAAATCACAAACATTAGTCAAATTGCAGTTTGGAACTGTTTGGAAGGATTACTGGTCTATGTCCAGAACGCCATTCCTCTCTCATTTGTGCCTTTTTTTCCTTCATCCTACCTCATGTGAAGTCAGTGATTCATTCTTTTTTGTTTCATCCATATGGCAAGATGTACTAGAAAAGAAGGAGAAATGCTCAATCAGAACATAGTCTTTCAGTCACAAAGGAGGCAGAGGGAAACTGTCAAAAAAAGAGGGTGGTTTTGTCCAACCCTTCCAAATGGCAGATTCTCTTAACCCTTAGTAATTTGTTTGACTGTCAGTGTCCCTGGGAAACTGAAACCCTTTATTGCCCCACCAGTCTGTCATCATTTGTTATGTGAGAAACCTTCACTGATCAGATTCGCCAATTGTGTTAAATTTGCCCTTTCAAGGGGGCCTGAGTCAACAGGGGAGAGGACTGCTCAGGACGTCTTCCCAGTGTGTTATTCCACCATTGACTAGACTATTAGCACCTTTAAAATGGAATCACTAAAAGTTATGAATAACACCTTTTGTTAAGACAAATTGTGGCAAATGAGGATTCATAGTAGTCTGTGATAGACTCTGTCTGCAAAGACACATTTAGAACAGCATGAGTCAAAGCATAAGCACAAGTTCTAAATCAAAACAGTATATTAAGAATATTATGAAGAAAAGCAAGTTCTAGTTTCTAAAGCAAGCAGTTAGCGTGCACAAGTTACATCTTACTCACACAGGCATTCCTATATGAAGTGGAGAAGGGAGTCAGCTCATCAACTGCCCCAGCAGTGTGGTTGAAAAGCTTCTCCCAATTTCTTTCTATTTCTAACCTCTTTATATTCTATTTCTTTAGGTTTGGTTTGGTTTGGTTTGGTTTGGTTTTGAGGGGAGTTGAGTACTATAGGCAGCAAACTAAATTTAGAGTAGAGTGACAGGTATTTATTGTTTCCTGATGGATAGCTGACACAGGTCAAAGGTTCACCATATTTCCAGCCAGTGCCTGGTTTATTAAAGTTTGGTTGTGGTATTTTCACACCACTCCATTCTTCAGTACACGGGTGCTTATCAATGTTTAGGGAAACTCTGTGGGACAGGATGGCCCTTATGTTGCTGGGAAGTGGCAGCTGGGGTCTCCATCTTCTCACTCAGGCGATGGCAGTAGGTCCTTCTTCTGTAAATCCTGTTCTATTCTAACTCCTGTCTTTTATGACTATTCCACAGAAACAAACAGCATTTTCCCCTTATTTTCTTCTCTTTATATTTGTGAATCTGTTGAAGGTTTGGGTTCCTTTTTTTCCCTTCCAGTGACAAGTTCTGGTCACTGAATCCCAAAACTACACTTTTTTATATGCTAAGCAGATAGCAGCACTCTTTGCAACTACCTCAAAATCTTTTCTGTGCAGCCGATAGTGCAGAATTCAGTAAAATGTTGATCAAACTCCAGGTTGCACTCTCTAAAAATCTGTCTGATACGAACTTCATCTTATAAAATTTTGATCAGGGGATTTTTACAGTCAGAGGTTACACATAAGTATTTGGATGTAGCTACCATACAGAAAATAAGATAACTTAGTAGACTGAATATTTCTTATAGGAAAATATAACAATATGTGTCAATTATCAATACAAATCCATTCAAGCGAAGTTATACAGAGCAGTGTTATAATAGAAAGGACCACTCTTTTTATTGACAGTAAATATATATCAATCAACAGCAACAATGAAAATTTACCAGCAGAATTCCCTTTCACTACAACAAAAAGGCAGATATTGGCCAACAGTCTTAACTGACTCAGGCATTCAGTTTCCTGATTCTGAACAAAACTAGAGGCTAAGTGTCACTTGTTTAAAATGTCTACATATTAAAAAGAAAATGGAGATGCTGGTATGGCCAACTATGCTTGCAGCTTTGAAGATAGATTTTTTTCTTCATCAATTATAAGTTTAATCCACAAGAATTGAAGTAAAAACTTCATAAAATAAACAACCATACTGTTGACAGTAGTCATTTGTACATGGTATTCTCATGGTTCTCTCTTAGATATCTAGATATCTAGATATCTCCCTTAGATATCTCTCTTAGAGTACTAATCTAAAAATTCTCACTTCATTAAGGATTAAAGTGACCTTTCCACTCTGATTGATTTAAAATAATTTGTCTTTGAAACAAGATGTCTTATAAGTTGCATTTTAGAAGCAATGCATAGTGAGAACCTACAAGTAGTCTGCTGCAAAAGCTCAGCTGTCAAGATGTCACTTTTTGGCCACAAAACTGAACTTAATAAATAATGCACCTGCATGTGTAGATCATTCCAAGTCTTCACTGCATTTGGGTAGCAGACTGGACTTCAAATTCACTTAAGCATGATAGTCTCTAGTTGTACATAATAATTTGCACTTCCTTAAATGTAAACTGAAAGTATGTTTAACACATGAGTTATTTTAGTTTCCAAATTACGTGTGAGTTACTTAAAAATTGTAAACATAAGCACACTAAAATAATTCATAAGAAAATGTGTAAACTTCCTTCCAAATTACTTGAGTTTTAATCATGACTCAGTAAAAGTTATTCAATACATGGACCCCGACAGAGAAAAACTACCCAAACATGGTAGCGAGTATTTCATGCTATCAGCCATTTAACTTCATGCTCCTTTCCTTTCTTAACAAAACTAAGAGACATTCTAGAGATCAGACACATGGTGCTGCAGCTGATCCTATGCCAAGTCCCATGTCACTGTGTAAGGATCTACCTGAATATTATCAATGGGATGTTAAAGATCCAAATCCTTAGTCTGGGAGCCAGTGAGAAACTTGGACAGTAGCAGTGGCTGTGCACAACACTGTATCATGTCAAGGATTTTTCAAGAATATTGTAGTCCCTTCACACAAACATAAATGCCTAGCTCTTATGAATTTTCTCTCACTTCTAGCAGCTAAGATGTCCATAAAACTTAATACTGTCTTCACAGTGACAAACTTAGCCTGGGACCCTGTTAAAAAGTATCAGCTGAAAATACTCAGTCCTAGTGAGGCTGCACTTTGAGTACTCTTTGTTCAGCTATGTTAGTCAAAGGCTTCATAGCTCACATACAGATTTTTTTTTTTTTTTTTTTTTTTTTTTTTTTTTTTTGTGATG
>VYZS01069717.1:44431-81931 GCA_013400695.1 Neodrepanis coruscans | reverse complement strand
GTGAAATCAGGGGAAAAGGACTTCTTTTGGGATTGGAAAGGGGAAGAAAAAGTAGTGATAGTGACTGTAAGGTGTAAGGCAGTAAGATGCTGAAGTGGCAATAATCCAGCAGGGACTGTGGTGGTTATTTGTGTTTCATAAATCCACTGCACTGTTACAGTGCTCCTCAGTGAGCTAAAAGGTCAGTACAGGCTTCTCGGTGGAAAAACTTGAAGGAAAAAAGGCTGGGTTTTTCTCATAATAATTCATTGAAGTTTATTCACTGACTAGTGACACTGAAAGATAAGGAAAGTAATTAAGATTCCCTCTAAAACTGTTGTATGATAACGGTGGAGCTTGGTGTAGTCATAGCGACTTTTCAAACACTAATTCTAATCGTTATGAGAATATTATAAATTACTTGGAATTGCATAAAAGCTTCAAATTGAATTTGTATACACACAGTTGAAAAACTTGCCTAATACTGCACCATTTATCCAATTTCCCAGCTACAAATTTTTTTTAAAAAAACATGTAGTATATAGAAAATGTAAATTATATACAGGCAATGAGCAGATACATTTCCAGCTTCTTGCAAAAAAAAGGACTGCAACCTTACATTTTTTTCACTTAAATGCAATTTTATACATTTATGTTGCTTTATATAAAAAATTGAATGTGAATGTTACCTTTTATGAATGCAACTTGCTCTTTTTTCATTACAGAAACTTTTGTTTGAAGTAATCAATAAACTTTGGTATGTTGTTCTGATTAATATATAATTGTTGTCTATCTTGTCTCCATGGATTCTCCTGGGTGATAGTTTATTGTGTGGGCTTTTCTAGGGAGTACTAGGAGGACCATTAGCATTTCACTGAGGGGTAGATGATGTCAACACAGCCATGCTTGGTTCTCTGATGTGGAGCAGCATTTGCCTAAGGAAACAATGGCTACTTCTCATGTATTTTTATTTTTCCTGGAATGTATTAACAGTTCTGCTGGTAAAAACTGCTGCACATAGCTGGCCAGTGTGCTCTAAACCCATTTCCCACAAAAACTAATGTCAAATTAAGAAAGTGAGTCCTGTGAATTAAGTGAATAAATTGATTTAACTTTGTAGACTAGAGAAACTTGGAGCTTTAGCTGACAGTTTAGGAACTGGCTGAGAAAAAGGCAGGTCCATGTGCCTGATTTCCATACATGAAGTCTTTTCCTTACTGCTGTGTGTTGGTTGGTCCTGTGTGTCATGGCTGCCTGTAATAAATGAGCATTTTAGTTCAAAGCCTAGAAACACACAAATGAGGATGATTGTGTGCTTTGCAAACTGCCTGGTGCTAGTGAAGTTCAGGCCAGATATTTGCATTGATGGAATTCCAGCAAAGCAAGGAGGCTGTTAAAGCACGACTCACAGTGTTTGTGTCATATTCAAGGAAAATACATAGACTTAAAAAAAAAAGTTAAGGACATGGGTCTGATTCAAGCTGAAATGTTTGTAATGAAAAACTGACAGTTTGAAAAATTCTGTTTTGGCTGCTTCGATCTCTGCAGCTCCCATCAGCCACTGCAGGACAGATGGCTGAGCTATTTAAAACAAACTCTAACCTTTCCGAAGCAGCTTGTACTATTGGAAACCAGATACGTGCATTGAGAATCTTAATAGCCTGAGTGAGTGATAGTGAGAATCATCTGAAGAGCTGGAAGGAGTTTTACTCAGAGCTGGCTACCCAGGCTGTCAGGACAAAAGCTGTAAATGTAAGCAATGGAAGGTGACTGCAGGTCACCAGGTATTTCAGAAAGCACCAAAATTAGCATTTAAAACACCCCTGTAGCCCTTTTGGTTAGAAAGGAGAAGCAATGTCGTGTTGTAAGGTGATTCTTAACAAGGACAGCAATTTTTTTAAGGTCATGCTGTTGGTGTGTGAGGGCTCTTGGCACGTGGAGAGGTCGTGGTGTCCCTGTCCCCCAGCAGCTGTTGCATGAGATGCATCCACAGCATTTTTACTGCTGGGATTGGGCTTTGCTACTTAAATCTTCACACGTCTGGGGATAACCTGCTAAGCTGGAAAATACCCTGTGGCCTGAAGAAAGGGTGTGTGTGCACTTGTGTGAGTGTTCCCTTCCAAAACCAGGGGTTGTAACAACAAATAAGGCAGGTCTGACTGACACAGGGAGAAAGTGAGAGTGGGGTAGCAGAGTCAAGTCCTTTTTTTCACATTTGAGTGACAAAGTACTCATCCTGATTAAATACATGTAGGCTTGGCTGCTTCAGTGGGACCAGGATTTCTGCCAGGCTATGGAGGATCTGCTGTTCCTGGACCAGCTTGGAAAGAGCCCACACTGGACAGTTCCCCAGATTGAGGGTTATGCTGCTGTCTGCACAAGAAATCCTCCTAAAATCCCCATTTATGAAAATCAGTCCAAGCTTAATTTTTCCTATGCCCAAGCACTTTGCTGTTGCTATGCTTATTCCAGAGGCGAGCAATACCCTTGCACATCAGTTTGACTTCAAACTGCGTTTAGCCAGCTCTGTTTTTCCAGTTCTTAGTATTTGACTAAACAGGTATTTTGAAGGATTTCTCAAATCCAAATAATGGCTCCAGTCACAACCCAACCTTCTAACCTTAATCTACAAAAAGAATGGGAAAAGAAAATAGTTGTGTGTTGGGGTTTTTTTTTTTTTTTAAATCCAAGAGATTTTGAATTTGTTTGATGGTTTTTTTCCAGCCTCTGATCTCGAATTAATGAAATTAGTTGGAGTTCTTCCTACACCTCACTAAGATTAGATTTAAGGGTAAGGAATTGCACCTACATGAAATAAATCTCTGCAAATAGAGGTGCTGCAGATGCTGGCAAGTTTTTCCCCAGGTCTGTGGAACGGCTCTTTCCCCTCACACACAGGTATGTATGTGCTACTCTCAGAATGCTGAACATTGTTATGGGGTCTGGATGGTAAATCCTTGAAAAGAAACACCCGTATTTCTGGGGATCATGTTTTCCTTTTTATCCATCTTTTTCCTTCTATCTCAGCATATCACTTCCTGGGCAGGCAGAGAGCAATGCTCAGCTCTGGAGGAGACAGACACGCTGAGTACCTTCCACCAGTGTAAAATCTGAGAAGCTGGACGATGGTCCAGTGGAATGCTGTGCTGGGATAGCTGGGCATTTATTGTGAGGGACTGTAGCAGCCAGGTTTCCAAACCAAGAATCTTTGTGGCCATAAGGAAAAGCCATGAGCGATTATCCTCCAGTCAGAGCAAACACAGCTTTTTCCATGCTGAGAGCTGGCTGAGGTTGTCTTGTGCCAGCTGAACTGTCTGGAGGAGGTGCAGCTTTGGAATGTTGAGGATTACTGCCTGTATCTGGTGCTGTGGTCTAGCCAAGTTCACCTGGGACTTGAGTAGGGTGCAGAGATCTGATCCAGATTCTGTCTTAATGATTTTGTCTTCTGTTCAAAGCAGAAGAAATTGATTGGTTGCCAAACTTTAAGGATAACAGCTGCATCTTCTACTGGGTAGCTTCATTTTTCCAGAATCTTGTGTCAGAAGTGGGTGTGTGACACACAGTGGGGGTGAGTCCTGCTTATGCCAAGTGTCCCCTGCACAGTGGTAGAGCAAAAAAGAGACTTTGAGCATTTGGATGGATCTTGTTTCTCCATGGCCTTTGGCAGTTTAAGGCAGAGCATCCCTGTGATAAGAATACAGTGGGAATGTGGCATGGCTGTATTTCCTTGTTTTTGGCCTTTCATATGGCTATTTTATAACCATATTTTACTGCTATGCACCTCAGCCAGATTTTTTTGATGAATAACTGCACATGAACTATCCCTGTCACACAAGATGTGTTTTATGACCAGACAGAAAATCATCTATTCAAACTGTTCTGTTGGTGAGGATCTGCTGTGTCATGAACAAGGAGCACTGACTGAATGTGTAGTTTTTCCTTGGAAGATTCTGTGTCAGTGTAAGAAGGGCCGTGGTCTACTGAAAGACGCTGGGTTTTATGTTACCATTGTTAGACCTTGAGTTCTCAATTAATAGCCCTGACTGCTGAAGTGTTGGGAAAAAAGCTGTTATTAGAGTAAGGAGGATAATTAAAAGGTTGTTTTGGAAAAACAGGAAAATCCACTTCTCTATGTTGCCTTCCTGGACAGCTCAGGCTCTTGTTGAAAATGAGCTGGCATGATTTGAACTTCAGCATTGGGCAAACTGAGAATGATTGCTAGAGTTTTGGCCAGCATTGGCTGAAGTATGGGCTTAATGTAGTTCTCATAAATTGTTCAAGGAATTTGCTAGAATGCTGCTTGCAGAGGATGGAAATACCTTTTTTTTTTTTTTTTTTTTTTTTTGGTACTGAGCTATGTATTGAAATCATCCACTTTAATGGAATGCAAAGCATGGTGGATGCTGTGGAAAATGTTAACGATGTAAAGGCCCCTTTTCCTGGTGCTTTTTCCCAAGTTCTGAAAATGTATTGATCTGGNAAAAAAAAAAAAGGAAAGGAAGGGGGAAAAAGGGAGGGGGAAGGAAAGAAAGGAAAAAAAAGGGGAAATGGAAAAAGAAAATAAAAAAGGAAAAAGAAAAAGAAGTAAAAAGTAAAAGATAAAAAAATGAAAAAGAAAAAAAGAGGGAAAAGGGAAAAAAAGGAAAAAAGAGGGGGACGGAGGAAAAGAGAAACAAAAAGAGAATAAAGGGGGGGGGGGNCCCGGCCCCGGCCCCGGCCCCGGCCGGGCCCCCGCCGGGGGGCACCTCGGCGGGGGAGATGGAGCGGTACTACCGCCTGCTGCGCTCCGCCGCGCTGCTGGAGGCCGCCGCCGGTGAGTGCCGGGACCGGCGCGGGTCGCACAGGTGTCCGGGGCGGCGGGCGGGGGGCGAAGGGCTTTCCCCGGACACCCCCGAGGGAGCTGCGGCTCCCGGCTGTCGCTCCCGGTGACACCCGGCGGGGAGCCCACATCCCTCCTGGTTGATGCCGGTGCCGAAGGCGGGCGCGTTTTGGGCACTCGGGTCCCCGGGGCGCCTCGGGAGGGTTCGTCGCACGCGAGTTGGCACTGGAAGTGTTATTTTTGTGTTTATTCAATGGAAGGCACGATCGGTGCGGACCGGTCCCGGTTTTTAATGGGACTGTGTGTCCCACTGAGCTGCTGACATTCCCTTTCGTGTCGCTGGAATTCGCGGCTCTAAGCGCGGTTTGAAGACAGGCGATGCTGCCGGTGACAAGAGGGTGTTCACCAGTGTTGGGTGCCCTGCTCAGATTCCCGTGGCCAGAACTCTTCCCTGGGAAGTTGTACCTCAGCCTGGTTGCAGTGATTGCCCTTTCCCAGGCTCTGAAGTAGAGAAGCAGTAAATATGTGTAAGGTGTGTAAGGTGCCTCTGTGAGACACGCTCTCTTCCCTCCCTCATTCCTTGGTCCTGAAACGCCTCTGAATCCCAGGTTGTGCCAGTAATGCAGCATTGTATTGATGTGACTGTGATCTATGGCTGCACACCCTGAATGTTAAAAGCCAATGGAATATGATCCCTTTTCCTCAGGCCGTAGCTGCCTCAGTGATGGTTCCCCTGATGGACAGTGATCTGCCTAGAAACTGTGTGGAGCCTTCACTTTTTCATTATGTTGTTTTTCTATGGAGAGGTATTTTTGGAGTGAGGTCTTTCCTAATCCGGGAAGGGTAGTGGCACCTTGGGTGACTACAGCCTTGCTAGAGGATGCACACCTCGGCAGGAGTGAAAGGCATACAAAGGCATCATTCTTTATCTTTCGAAGCTGGCAGAGCACTTGGAGCCATGCCAGGCACAAAAAAGACACACTGACCCAAAAAAACCCCTTGCAGTCTAATTCCAGGTTCCTTGACCTCTTTGAAAAGCACAGTTTGGGATGCAGGAAGAATTTATCAGAGAGTAAGTCACAGGTGAGGAATTTTAACCAGTGTGTCACCCAGGAGCTGCTTGTGTACGTGGCCTTCTGGGATGGTGCCAACAGCACATTTTACTCTGCCTGTCCTGCCCACTGAACCCTGTTCATTTCCCTGCACCCTGCAAATGGAGTAGGAAAATGTAAGCAGGGTTGTGGTCAATTAGTAGAGGATGCTGCTTGAATGGATGTGATTAAATCCTTGTGCTGGTGTCAGCATGGAACACCCACGCTGCTGGAGCAGGAGCTGGGTGACACGGGGATGGGGATGCAGATGGTGAACGTTTGCTATGAGCAATGTAACAGGAACTGGGTGAAAGCAGGTAGCAGGTTTCTAGTGAGCATGAGCCCCGTTTCCTGACCAGCTCTTGGCAGATGACCTTTGTGTGATGCTCATACAAAAGCAAAACATCCCCACAAAGGCACACTTGTGTGGTTATAGCTTCAGCATCCGGACGCGTGATTTGGCATCTACATAGGTTCTTAAAATGAGATATGGAAAGAGAGGAAAAGTTGAGTAAGGTTCCTCAAATCATGAGATTAAAAATAAATCAGAAGGTTATTTTCCTCATTGCTGATTTCTGAGCATTCAGCCTGATCTGGGACCATGATTTAACCATTTCCCTTCATGCAGCAGTACTGGAAATTTGTTGGTCATTTCTAGTAGAAGGTGATGTTTCCCTCATAAATGACGTAGAGTGAGATAGAAGCCTGTATAAATCCAAAGCCTTTTATGGTCATTCTCATCTCTAAAATAGCTTGGACTCCCTTGGAGAGCTTCAAGACTACAGCAGCCTCCAAAAGCTCTGTGCTGCCGTCAGTGCAGACCCCTTTGGGTGGGCCAGAGAAGGAATAGTAGTCTGGGAGCAGTCAATAGTACGTGGGATGTGCTTCCTCTCCCTACATCACATTTGCTACAACCACAGTTTAATGGTTTATCATTCATGTACCAGGACAAAAGCAGAGTGACAGCAGGGCTGTGTAGGAGGGAGCAACTGAAGTGTAAAACATGGTGGGGGAAAGAAAGAGTTTTCCAAAGTGCTCTCTTTGCCACCAAACTGGAGAATGCTTGGAGATATGGAGCTTCCTCCATGTGCCTGGAGATGGATAGTTCAGAACTCGGACATTGGCCCTGGTTGTGTTGTGGTAGGAGCCTTTTGTTAAAGTTGCTTTTGACAGGTAAGATTTGCAAGAAAATCTTAGAGCCATGAACCAGGTGAGTGCCCTCAGCCTTGTCCTGCGAATGGGCAAGAGAGGTGCTGACAGAGGTGTCATGTCACTGTGATGGTGTGATGAACAGCTCAAGTCCTACACTCCTCAATTTGCTCCACTGCTTCAGCCTCAATTATCTCATCTGTCAGCTTCTCTAACGCAGGGAAATTTAAGGCCATTGGAAGGTTGGTGGGCAGAGGAACTGGAGTGTAAGGAGCACTGGTGGAAGTGACTGGGTGGGGCTGCCTTGTTTTCTGAATCCCTTTTCCTCCCAGGCAATGCTGGTTTTACAGCAGGGATGAATCAGGGTCTCCTGGGGTAGAGTTGCTCCCTGGGAACCAGCACAGGCACAGTTATCCTGCTGCTCCAGGGATGTTTGTCCCAAAAAAGGGTGGTGTGAGACAGACAGCAAGCACTAGCAATATCCTCCCTCCCTCACTTTCTATGCCACTGGCCTTCTCCTGCCTTAGGAATGCCATTAGCTGTATTTGGAGATGTGCTTTTGCTCAATGGGGGAATTCCAGAATCAGGCATTTCCATTTTAAATTCAGGAAAAAATGTGTTTATTTTCCCTCACTTTGCAGCAGTTTCCAGGTGATGCCATTGGGAGAACCTGGCTGCACAGTTTAGTTTCCTGGCTGTATGGGCTGTGAAAGAAATTCTTCCAGTGTCCTCAGTGAACTTAATTCCAGGTTCCTTAAGCAGGTAGTGGGGCCCAAAGATTTACTGCTGATACATTTCCGAGGAGTTACTTTGTGCGCAAAGCTGGAATTCGTCTTGGAAAAAAGTAGTGTTTGCATGGTATTGAATGATGATGGGAAAGTTACTGATGTCTGTATGTTTTAATTGGCTTTGGAAGTCTTTTGTGCTGAACGGGCTCTGGTTAAGGGGCTGATAGTGTTGGCTGGGGAGGTGTACTAGTGGCAGATGCTAAATGTGCCTTTTCCTGCACAGACGGGAAATCTTCCTGTGCCAATGCAAACACCTGTACATGCTCTTTTTGGTGAGGGAAGAGTGACTGAATTTGGAAATAGGAAAAAATTAAAAGTACATTTAAGTTTCAAGGTATTAGAAATGCAAGAAACTAGATTTTCTCAACTCCCACACTGTGGTTGAATCCATGACAGTGGGTGTTCAGAATCTTTTATTACGTTTCTTGCAATAGACGTGAATTCATGTATGGTGGAGCTGGCTTTTTATCTTTCCCAATTTTTCTTAGTTTAGTGTGATATGAGAATACAGCGTTTTTTATTGGATGTGAAATCATCAGAGCATAACAGGAGGTAACATGTAAATCTTGTTGCCATTTAGTTTCCTTTTGCTTTACCTTTTCTTAGCTAACCTTCCACAATTTGTTAGCTGCTAAATTAAATTGGAAGAGATTCCATCTCATGAAACTCCATGGTTGCCAGAACACTGGGACACTCTGGACTTTTTAACCTCCCCTGAGCATCCTCCTCCTTACTGGCAGCACAGCTCAGTCCTAGCTCCTTCAGATCCTCCTGCTCACTCTAGCTCCCAAAATTGTATTGGAGGATGACATTCCCATGAATGTGGGATGCTTGGCCGGCTGCACCTTGTCCTGCCAGGAGTGATGGCCCATGGTCAGCAGAAATGAGATTTTGCTGGTTTTATATGTCAGTGAGTGGCTGCAGCTGTGGCATGCCAGTGCCTTGGGTGCTCCTGCTCATTCACAGATGGTGTTTCCCAACTGGGGAGGGATGCCCAGGAGTGGGAGGCTTCTGCCCTGGAATTTTTGAGCTCAGCTATGGGGCTAAAGTATGGGTCACTCTGTGTATGCCTGGGTGTGGTGACATCCAATCCCTTCTTGACCACACAGATCAGCTCCTATTGTAAGGTAGTGATTCAGCTGGTCCCATGAGGACATTCCTCTGTGGGACAGGCGTGCTGCCTGGGTGATGGTCCACAAACCTGGACTGCACTATTAACATTTTCTCCTTCTTTTTTCTTTTCGCAGTATTTTCTTTTGCGTTTTTGCTCTTATCAGTGTATGTAAATCTAAGCCTTTTGAAAAGGTCATTCTAGGTTTTCAGAAATTTTACTTTTTTTTGCTGTACTGTTTCTTAGCTGAGCACATCCCCAGGTTAAGGTGATGGGGATGTGTGTCTGTGCTGAAGCATCGACTGCACATGAGCCCTGGAAGGTGTCAGTGGAGAAGCACAGCCCCTGGGTCAGAAGAGGGGACCATCTGGTGCTGTATCCTGCCTCCTACACTGTGTCGGAGCAGGTGCTTGGGAAGAAGTAAAAGAAGGAGGTTGCAAACAGAGTGAGCCTTTCCTTAAAAATCCTTCTCAGTCTGACAAAGGATAATTTAAGGAGTGTTTGAACCTGGCGTGGTGACCAACCCATCAAGCCTAGTGATGAACTAATTCCCCTGGGGTTATCATGTCATGTGAATATCATGGCCTTGCAGGGGCTGAGTACCTTTGAAATGTTGGCGTGGTGGCTGCTGCTGTGTGTCTGTCCTGTCTGGCTCCAAAGTAGGTGTTTGATGCTGACTTGCCTCCACAGTGAGCTCTCTGAGGGCCGACCAGGTCTGGCTGCCAGCATCACTGAACTCCTGGAAGCTCCTGGGACAGCCCCACTGCCATCTGCAGCTTGGGGACCAGGGTGTGCTGCCAGCACATGCACCACCCTGTCATCCACAACCCTCACCATGTTCCACAGGTTCAGCTCTTCCCACAGCTCTGCCATCCCTTGTCCCTGCATTGTGCTGGTGCTCATCCCAGGAAACATCAGAGGTGGAAGCCCAACCACCCTGTAGCAGTGGGTTTTGCAAATGCTTTTGCCAGGTTGAGGATTTACCAAGAGATTTACGTGGCAGATGGACATTTGCCATCAAGCTATTGACAGAACTGACCCCATCTTTCCTCAGGGTCAATACATCTTCCAAAAAAATTGGCTTTTATAAACCTAATCTAATTGCTAATCTTTCCGTCCAGATGAAAATCTGGTTTTGACTGGCTGTAGATAGGAAGCAGGTGCCTGCAAGCTGAGCCCAGGGCTCAGGGGACCAGATGCTCCCATGAGCCCCCAGATGCAGCAAGTTGTGAGCTGTTCCCATGGGCAGGGGGAACAAAGGGACTTGCAGCAGTTAAAGGTATTGAAGCTTTCTGCCATAAATATTTTAATGGGTCTTTTGTGTTGCTTGCTTGTCAGGGGGAATGGCTGCACCACCTGGAATTACAGTCTGTTGAATGTGCCAGGTGTTCCTGCAGAAGCAGAATGGTTTTTTTCATACACTGAGATGGCTACAGAATTTGCTCTGTGTGGCTGCCCTGGACAGCAACACTACCTTGTCTTTGCAGCAGGTACCCCTGGCAACAAGTGTCTGTGTGTCAGGGCACGATGGACAATCAGCTGAGTGGTTTTGGTGCATAAGAGGGTGTGTGCAGCTCTGAGGTGCTGCTAGAAATGACTAATGATGACACATTTAGCTTCTACAGCACAACAGAGTCTCTAAATTCCTTTAGCAGCTGAACTCAGGTGTGGAGAGAGGACATTTATTTGATGCAGAATGTACTTTACTGCAGGGTGTTCCTTAAATGGGGAGAAGGTCCTCACAGCTCTGAATCTGTGATCAGGTTGTTCCTTTGGCTATAAAGGTGTAATTGCAGCATAAGATTGTAACACTCGTGTTCTGCATGGATGACTTTGATGGAACTGAGTAGAAATGTCTCTTATTAGCAGGTCCCTCTGCTTTTCTGCCTGTGAATCTTTAGAAGCCCTTGGTGTGAGACCTGTGAGTGATTGTGACCCTATGCACTAAAAACTCACTTGTAGGGGAAAATGATCCCTGAGTCTGAAGTTCCTGGTGAGGAAGCCACTGAGTCCTGGCTGATGGACTTCATGGTTGATCTCAAGACATTCAGTTCCTTGGTGTATCCAGAAACCAGTCCCATGGTTTACCCAGCTGTCTGGGTCAGTCCAACACCATCCTATGGTTAGTTCAACAGGGTTTTTGGTGTCAGCTGTCACACAACCCATACAGATGTTGGCACCTGCATCAGCCTGATGGATGAGGGCTGCATGGGTCTTTCCTGTTCTTGTCATCAAATGTGCTTATGACCCTTTGTTAGCATGTTATCCTGCTGGCACTTGTGCCTGTTCTGTTCACAGGTGAGGACATGAAGCTGTTGGAGACACAATTTGCATCCAGTGACCAAAGAGTTTAGTTTCAGAGCCAGGAAACAGCCTCAGAATCTTGTCTGTCAGTTCTGTGCTCAGATCAGGTCCTGTAAATAACCTTTTGGTGAATACAGCAGGCCTTGTTGAGGAGCACAATGTCCTGTTCTCTGCCACATGTTCTCTAATGCACATGCATTTGGTATCTCCATCAGCCTCATGCCACCTGGCTGGTTGCCAGCCCCTCCTGGCTGCAGTTCCCACAAATTCTGTGTAAACACCTGCTCTGCTTGTACACAGTGTTGTATCCTGTTCCTGAGCAGGTATAGAGCTGTGAGATCTGTTCACGTGGATGTTAGGATCCTACTCCAGGTGCAATCTTGTTGGGGAAGCCACAGTCTGGAGACTGTCAGCAAATCCCTCAAAAGGTTGAAGCAGTGTGCAGGCAGTAAGGGCAGTTGCCTGGATGCCTCCATCCTCCTGCCTTGCTCTTTCCCCACAACCAGGGACAGGCACTTTGTCACAGGCTTTGTGCAGACTGCATGCAATCATGCCACTCACAGTAAGCCTGTTTGCAGACAGTGTAAAATGATATTTTTTTCCCTGTTAACTTCCTCTGTCCTGCTTTCTCAACATAGTGTGTTGAGAGGGAGAATTGGATTGGATTGTGTATTGTATTGAATCCAAAATCTTTTGAAGTTGGCCAGTGAGGAAACAGGGTGAGGCTCATCCACTCACTGTCTGGGACATTGCTGTGATTTAACCCCAGCTGGTAACTCAGCACCTCACAACCACTTGCTCACTCAACCCCCATGGGACAAGGGAGAGAGTGGAAAGGGTAAAAGTGGGTTGAGGTGAAGACAGTTTAATAGGTAAAGCAAAAGTCGTGCACACAAGCAAAGGAAAACAAGGAATTAATTCTGTTTTCATGGGCAGGCATTTCAGCCATCCACAGGAAAGCAGGGCTCCATCCAGTGTCACAGTGACTTGGGAAGACAAAATGCCATCACTCTGAACTTCACCCCCTTCCTTCTTCTTACCCTGTTTTATATGCTGAGCATTGGTGCTGTACAGTATGGGGTATCCCTTGGGACCCTTGGGGTCAGCTGTCCTGGCTGTGTCCCCTCCCAACTCCTTGTGCACCCCCAGCCCACTTGCTGTGGGATGGGGTAAGGAGAAGAAAAGGCTTTGACTCTGTAAGTCCTGCTCAGTGATAATGAAAACATCCATGAATTAGGAACACTGTTTCCAGCACAAATTTAAAACACAGCTACTACAGCTACATACCAGCTACTTTAAAGAAAATTAATTTTATTTCAGTCAAACCAGCACAAATGCAGCACCAAGACGATAGAGACTCAGGTTTTCTGCAGCAAGTGGCCCTGACCACTGCTGTTGGATGGTTTTCTGTCATTCTTCCTGGAGGAGCTCTTTGGCTTTTACAGCTAATTAAATGTCAAATTTAACCGTTCCCTTTATCCAAAGTGAGTGCTGAGAGTGATGGGCTGCAGGGTCACTCCTTTAGGGTATTTGGAGTGGGTGTGACAATCCAGACTGAGTTGAGAGGACAGATCACAGGTGCATTGGTCTTTCTCTTCAGAAATAGGGCTGTTTCTGTCCTTTGCCTCAATTAATATTTAATTTTGCAAAGTCGAGCAGCTTCAGCCGGAGAAGCTGGAAGGGCTGCTCTCCACACTGCACTGAGTTCATGGTTGGGGCACTCTCCTCAAAGGGATTTTGCTTCCCACTCCTGTGCAAAGCAAAGACAGGAATTGCTTAGTCCCTGCACCCAGCCTAGTTTGTGCTTCATGGGCTATTTGGGGAGGCTCACACTGATGCTGGCCTTGGAGAGGGCTGCCTGTGGCAGCTGGAAGAAGCCCAGCTCACTGAATGTCCACAAGCCCCAGAGCTTCCTACAAACACTGTTGTTATATGTAAGTCCATGTTAAAGGCATCATTTGCCTCAAAGGAACTGCTGGAGGCAAGTCGTCCTTCTCATGATGGGACAGCCTGAGACAGATGCTGGTTGATGACCCCCAATAGCCCAGAAAGTCACTAAGGGACATAGAAATAGCTTACAAATCTTCTAGTTTGCAGGCTTCCTCATCACCAAATAAATGCTGCTTTGGTGACTGTCCAAATGGACAAGCAGCCTTGAACAAGCAGATCATGGAGAAGCTCAGTGTGATCCTTTGCCCTTTTCATTTCATTTGCCTCAGTTTTGTTTCCTAGACTACAGCAGCAACCCCCACATGAAAAGCTGCTATTCTTCACCCACAACAAAGCCATCTCCAAGTGGATTTTATAGCAGCAAACAATATTTTGCCAGTGTGGCGAGTGTAAGGCACTGTTACGTCAGCTTGGCAGATGTGTTACACAGCTGCTGCTGCAGATGCTGTGGGCCTCCAAAGTTTGGAAAAGGGAATAAAACAATAGTTGCTAAAGACCAAAGCACTTCAGAGTTATTGAGTGCTACAAGAGGAATTTGGATTCGGACAGTAGCTGTCCTCTCTCTCAGTGTCACTGCAGATCTCCACTGTACATGAAAGTCCCTCCGTGCTTGAATCACCTTAAAAAGGGAGATCACTGACAGTGAGAATCATTTTCACAACTGTACTCTGTGCAATGGCCTTGACATATGGTCCTGTGGAAGAGACCCCTGGACAGTGTAAAGTGATGGGGACACAACAAATTCAATAGGGCTCCTTGCTGAGCCACATTAATTTTTCTTGGTGAAGTAGAAAGTTCTGAATTCTCCCTTTGTCTTTTTCCTGCTTGGCTTCATGCATTCTCCAAAACTCTGTGTCATGGCAACGATCTCCTCTGTAGAAGAGTCTCTGAATGTAATAATTACAGCAGCATTTTAGAAAATGCCTAATTCATAACCTATATAAAAATTATAGTACACTGTTATGACAGTTTACTCATCCAGATGCTGCTGGTTTTTACTAAGACCCTAAAACCTGAGGTCATACCAACTGTATGGGGACAGCAGTGTAGTTGATTTACTCTTGCTTGCTGAAACATGAGGAGTTCAGGCTTGATTTTGTAAGAGCTGATGATCACAAAGCCTCTTTTTGGATTTGAAAAGAACAAATGGACTTCCATGAAACCCTAGCTTCCTCTGTCTCGTGCCAAGCAAGATGCATACAGACTACTGCTATTCATAGCCAGCACTGAGCAATATCCTGGGGTCTTTTCTGTGCTATCCCGAGTGTCCTTTAAAGAAGAAATCCCCAGTTCACTCAAGAACAGCAACTGAAACCTTGTTTGAGAGGTAGATATCTTTGGTGCCTCGCTGCCTTTCACTGCTGTTTTTCCAGAGATTAATATTTGAGGACAAAGGTCATGCTTCTTTACAGGATTTATTGCAGTATCCAACTGGTGTGCCTCAGGCACAGCAACACACTTGTGAATTTGATGCCAGCACTTGATTTCCCCTAATATTTGCCCAGGAGGTTGGGTCTGGTGGCCAACACAGAGCGAGTGCCAAGGATGAGTTGGCCAAGGAGCGGCTCTAATCAGACCACAATCAGGCTGTTGTTGTGCCTTGACCTTGCCGAAGGGCAGCCATCCTGCTTCTCTGTCAACTCTTGGATTATCCTACCCCACAGGAAAGGGGGATGGTTTGTAAAGGAATTGCTCCCCAAGCCATCACTGCCTGCAGTGAAGTACTCCCACCTACTTATTCCTTGAATGAGTTATATTGGTTGTTCAACTTGGCTCTGCTCAGAAGGATCTGATTTTCTGCTGGTGGTGGGGAAAGCCAGGGGTAGGCAAAGCGAGCTTTGGTGACAGTCTTCACCCTGCCTGCAAACAATATCAGGGGAAATCAAGTGCTGAGCAGCCCCACACTGATTTGGGGCAAATATGTGTGCACAGTGTGAGCTTTTTTCTTGTATTTCCAAAGACATGCGTGTTTAATATAATCTAATTCGTATGTAAAAAAAAAAATCAACAAATAGAGAAGAAATCTCACGCTGCTTGTCCTTGTGTTGGGTGAAGCTGTTGAATAAGAAACAAATATTTGAAATATCTTTGCAAGACAAACTTCCTTCTCACCAAGACTAATTATAGAGTCTTAAAATCAAGAATGTTTCTGTAGATGCCAATGGGACCAAGGCCTGATCCTTAACAAACAAAGATCACGTTTTTATCTGCAAGAGGGAAAAACAGCAATGTGTGTGTAGAAGGGCAGAGAGTAGTATCCTGTGGCTGGAGGGGACTGGGGGAGCCAGAGTGTCCCCCCCTCACCTCCTGATTATCTGGACTCTTGTGCTGCAGCACTGAACAGTCCAGTAAAGACCTGAAATATCTTTAGATAAAGTAGAAGTGAAAGCTCTGGGGAAAAGGAAAATAGAATAAATATTGATAATGCTGGAGTATGCTGAAGTATGCAGCCTCTCTGATTTAAAACAGCCAGAAGATTATTCCCTAGGACCAACTCTGTGAAATAATCAGTATTTAAAATTTGATTATCAGAAAGCCCAAGGATTTTAATCTGTGCTTTAAAACATTTATTTGCAGCAATAAGGATGTTTAATTTTTAGCTATCATTCCATATATAGATAATCCAGAAAAATGTCTACCAGCTATAAGCTCCTCATATGTTCAGCTAGTCCGGTCTTTGTTTCCTTCTCCTGGGGAATGGTAAAGTTGTGTATGTTGTTCTGATGTGCTTCATTGCCACTGAAATTATCATGGTGCTAAATATGGTATTAAAACAGCCTCTCCCATTATTTAATTAAAAAGAAATCTAATAACAACACAAAAACAACAGCCTCTCCAGTGCCTATGGCCCCATGCCAGGTGAAGACATGATTTCAGAAGCGTATTTGTTCAAAATTAAAGACTGTAAAAGTCTAAATGCCCAGCCTTGTTCCCAGTGCAGCAGCTCGGATGCTGCTGTTCCTAGCAGAAACCTCAGCCTGTTGCATTGACAAGGCTAGGAAGCACTGGGAGACTTAGTAAAAGAGGGGACTCCAAAATAGTAACTCCATAGTAACTCCAAAATATAACAACTACATTGGATATGACTCTTTGAGTGTTGAGGGGAGAGCACTCAAGCTCATGGACACTGCTCCCTTGGTACCTTTACTAGAATACATTTGTTGCTGACTTGTGGCATTTGCCCTGTTAGAGTTATTAGAAACATTGCTTTCTATAAGATCCATGTATCCTTTGTTACAAATTTCCTGTCTAATTTAGGGGAGCTGCATTTGGTTCAAGTTCCACCTTTGGATTAACACATTGATAATTGTGTTTGCTTTGGATTTATCAGTTGTTTTTTTTTAACTGCTGCTTTTCCCTTTTCCCAGAAACCACAGTACCCATCTGTGCAAAGGACATCAGTGATGATCTGATGAAAGCGTTTGCTTTTCTGTCTGGTGAGTACCAAGAAGTTCTCCAGGATCTCTCTCTCTCTCTGTCTGTGGTAATTAAATACTCTGGACAAACTTCTGCAGTATTTGGCAAAACGATACTTGACAAGGGATATTACCCATCAGGTAGTATCTCGTGCCACTAGAAATGTTGTTAATAAAACATTGAGGCAGTTTGAAAGAGCAGATCAGGTTTCTGTCTTGTGCTATACTGTAAAATACTCCTACCTCCCAACACTCAATGCTTTACTTTGAAGTGTGTTTCTGTAGGTGTGCTGATTTTTCCTTGTATTTCTGACTTCTTTTGGTGTCCCATGTAAAGTATGCTCAGTAAATAAAGGAAATATCTGTTACCTAATACTTTTGTTTCTACCACCTGCCCATGTGTGTTATGGTTGGACTGGGGCACAGGAGTTCTCTTGGGTTTGTTATTCAAGCGATGTACAAAAACCTCTGTAACAATGGCAGTGTGTTTTCTAGTGTGACTGGTGGACCTGGGCTTTGCTGCTGGCCCTCCTTGAAAGCACATCCAGGAAAATATTCTTGTCTTTATTTCAGGTGGCCGAGGGAAGGACAAGGCTTGGATTATCACCCTCCCTGACAACGCTCGCTTCAACGAGGTGCCCGAGGAGATTGTATCTAAAGTCTTAACATACCTGACATCTGTCCCAAGGTATGAGACTCCTTTCTGGCTCTTGCCTGTGGTGGGCAGAGTTGTGAGTCCTGCCTAGGTCAGGCAGAATAACCCAGGGTAATGCCACGTATGGGGTTGTGAGCCATCTTCAGCTCTGAGAGCAAGGAAGAGGGAAAATTTAAATGATGAGAGCCCTTATGGTGTCCAGGTGTGGTATTTAATTGCCAGTAACAGCAGAGTAAGAAGTGGACGTCGTCCCTATGGCCTTGTTAGCTGAAGTGTATCACACATTTAGTTTATTAAGTTTCTAATTAACAGCAAGCTTTCCTCAAGCTTTGGCATGTGTCACCACTTAAATATGCCATGACAATGCAAAGTAATATTTTGACATATACAAATAGAGAGTCATTACTGTGGAAAAAGAGAAATGGAACCAGAGGAAGAGACTAATTACAGGAACAAACCATTTGGGGTCCCTGTGACAGGCGATGGCTCAGCAGCTCCCATTACCCGCCTGTGTCTCAGGGTTAAGCTGCTGACAGTCTGCCTGTGCCTCATACAGGGCTACATATTTAAATTAATGGCCCTCCTATTTCTTGCTGCTGAGCCTGGTGACTCAGTTACCTGGAATGCTTAATTTTCTTGAATAATGCCTATTATGGCAAATTTCTTCCTGAAGGAAGAACAGGTTGACAGCAGCTAGGTGGGAGCTTTCCATCAGTGGCTGCCTTGGAAGAAGTGTGGAGCATTTACCCACCTCTATGTGGAAAACCAAAGAGCATCTGGTTCCTCTGTCCTCTTTTTGATGGACTCTGAGGTTTTGTGGGCTCATGGCCTGCAGAGCACTGTCCCAGCAGAGACAGGACCCTGCCATGGTATGTGCCAGCCAGAGGGGTTTCTCCTTTGTAGGCAGCCCACGTCTGTGCATCTGCACTTTCCATCTCTGCCTGTTTTCTCCAGGGCTTCTTTTTCCATATGACTGTAAACACCCTGGCATCAGCATGATGAGCTGTCTTGCTGCCCCTGTAATAGGTCAAACTCAATTAAGAAACTAATGAGAGCTGTGAGCTTGTTGGTGATTCAAACATGTTCAGCATGTTTTATTAAAACCACTTTAGTCATCCTTCTCTGCTCCTCCCACCACCATAACAGCCTGCCCCAATACCTGACCATCTAAACACATGGTCAGCCTGAATTGGTCAGGCAGGTTGACTAGATGGTCACTGTAGGTCTCTTCCTTCTGAAACACTTTATTCTATTCTATTCTATTCTATTCTATTCTATTCTATTCTATTCTATTCTATTCTATTCTATTCTATTCTATTCTATTCTATTCTATTCTATTCTATTCTATTCTATTCTATTCTATTCTATTCTATTCTATTCTATTCTATTCTATTCTATTCTATTCTATTCTATTCTATTCTATTCTATTCTATTCTATTCTATTCTATTCTATTCTATTCTATTCTATTCTATTCTATTCTATTCTATTCTATTCTATTCTATTCTATTCTATTCTATTCTATTCTATTCTATTCTATTCTATTCTATTCTATTCTATTCTATTCTATTCTATTCTATTCTATTCTATTCTATTCTATTCTATTCTATTCTATTCTATTCTATTCTATTCTATTCTATTCTATTCTATTCTATTCTATTCTATTCTATTCTATTCTATTCTATTCTATTCTATTCTATTCTATTCTATTCTATTCTATTCTATTCTATTCTATTCTATTCTATTCTATTCTATTCTATTCTATTCTATTCTATTCTATTCTATTCTATTCTATTCTATTCTATTCTATTCTATTCTATTCTATTCTATTCTATTCTATTCTATTCTATTCTATTCTATTCTATTCTATTCTATTCTATTCTATTCTATTCTATTCTATTCTTCTTTGACTATCCAGCTTTTTGGTATTTAGACAGGCTCTGCATGTTTCACATAGTTTGGGAAGTGAGTTACAACGTGGTTTGGAGCTGTGACTGCTAACAGAGTAGTGAACACAGAGTGAAGGGTGCAGTTCTCTATAAATACTTTGAATTTAAATATTAGGCAGGTCGTGACAGCATGCTCTGATCCCTCCAGCGGCAAGGAGTCTCTCAGTCCTGTGCTAAATCTCACAGCTGCAGACTCCAGGATCCAATTTCAAGTCCTCTTGCAAAACATCCCAGGTCTTTATTTTTAGTCTGGTGCATCCTGCAATACATACAAACTTAAGGATAAGTTAAAAAAAAAGTGGCAAGAAGCCCCCAGAGAGCAACAATCCTTGCCCTGGTTATCTGTCTCCATCTTTCTGCTTTCTGCTGGATGCAAATGAATACCCCTCACAGCCTTCATAGGAAATTATTTTTTTTTGTCAGTCTAAAAGGTACATCGCAGGCCTGGAAATCTGATAAACCTGCAAGGCCTGGGTTGCAAATAGTCACAGACTTGCTCCACTGGCCCCAGAATAAATTAAAAATTTCCCACAGTAGGTTTCAAGGCTGTTAGACTGCTGGGAACTTTCTTCTTTGTTTCTGTAAGGGAAATGATAAATGTAAATTAGCATGCTCAGAGGCTACTCTCTGAATGTAACCTTGCCCTGAGTAAGCGGCTTCCTTTGGCATATTTTTATTAGCTGGCACTGCACTACAGACTGGCTGCCTTTTCTAAATTACTTGGATTCTGTTTTTCTCCTTCAAATTTTGTTATGATGACAGCAGTGCTCTGTAAACACTATTTAATTTTTTATTTTTTAATTGGGAAATATCATGGGAAGTAGGGCAATTGTTTTTGTGCTGTAAAACTGAAGTGTTTTACTTTTGTCTCAAAAAAGAGGATCCTTCTCCCACCCACCTGGGTCATTTAGCTCATGGTGGATGTAAACAGAACCGTCAGAAATCTGAAGAATCATCTCATGTAGCCAAAACTATTTTAGCTAATAAAGGTTTTGGCTGAAAATTTGGGCTTACAATGTATAACCTCAGACTTTATGACATGCAGAAATTCTGTGTATGACCCATGTGTAAAATTTGCTATTCATTTTCTCTCCTGTTTTCTGCTGCACCTCAAAGGCACTGAATAAATTTACATGAAACCTTTGCACTTTGAGTGTGATGTTACAAGTCCATAAGATACATTCATAGGACAGCTTGGGTCCCAGGTGCCTCCACGTATCTTCAGCCAGCTATTATTACGAGCCAAGGGGAATTTTATTTTCTATTCCTCTGAGCACAACTGCTAATTCCTTTTAAATATATTTGTCAGAGTTGTGGCTATCACAGACCAGAGCAGTAAGATGTGCACTGAATGAAAGCTCCTGCACTGGCTTTAAGTGTCTTTTTTTTTCCTCTGTAGTGAAGTTGCCAAGTATTGTCTGCCATGTGATACTTCTGAGTAATCCACTGTGTGTTTTCCCTTGCCAAACATAGGAATTAGTGAAGAAGGGAGGCTGCTTGCACAGGGCTGTGCCCAGGGCAGATACCTGACCCACCTCTGGGGAGCCAGCACATGTGCTGGGAGTCTCTCCCCAGCACTGAGGCACCTGGGTAGGGTGGTGTGGGACGTGGGTATCCTGTTTCAGCATCCACAAGATAAATATTGTAAATATTACCAAGTATCCTGTAAATACACTCACATTGGAGGACTTTGTTACAAGCTGGCATACCCTTACCTGTGTGAAAACATGATTCCCGTTTGTAACCTAGGCTGTCTGGGAGAGTGTATTGTCTCAGCTGGAGCCTGGTTGAGCTGTTCTCAGCTAACCTGGGAAAGGAATATTTGAATTACAGGCAGGAGCTCAGCCAGGTGATTGGTCCCCTGCCAGACTGGGCCCCCCTGGTACAGCTGCCTCGCTTGGTAAGACTGGGGATTTCAAAGAACCTCAAAGGATTTGGGTGTCAAAAGAGATGTCAGAAAGCCTGTGCTTGCCAGAGTGTGTTGGAAAGTGCCTCCAAGCAATTGCTGCCTCCCCAGTGGGACTGCAGCAGGTGCTTGGGAATCCACAACAGCCTGTTTCAGCACCAGCTCCCCTGGCTGGCATTGCCCTTCCCTGGCTTGGCGTCACCTCTGTTGCCTCATGCCAAAACAAGCCAGGAGTCATTGCTTCATTGCTGTAACCTGGGCAAGCAGGAAGTTCCTTCAGGGGGAAGAGCTGGGCAGCCAAGGCAGGGGGATCTTGGGACATCAGCTGGGAGAGGCTTCTGGCAACCCCAGAGCTGCTGGGCTGGAGCACAGCTGCCTCGGGCCTCTGCAGGGTCCTTCTCAGGACCAGTTTGGGTTTCAAGAGCAATCTGTTGTCTCCAGCAGTCTGTCTCCACCTCCCACACAATTCAAAGTAATGCTTAACCCTGGGCTACCACAGTCACAAAATAACAGAAAGGCTGGAGTGGGAAGGAACCTGTGGAGATCATAGGAGGGCTTGGGTTGAAAGTGTCCTTCAAGATCATCTAGTCCAACCCCCCAGCTAAAGCAGATTCACCTGGAGCATGTTGTGCTGGAATATCTGGAGATAGTCAAAGCCCCAGGTGAATTTCCAATATCTCCAGAGAAGATTTCACATCCTCTCTGGGCAGGCTGTTCCAGTGCACTGCCACTCCCAGAATGAAGAACTTTCTCCTCATATTCAGATGGACTTCCTTGTGTTTCAGTTTGCGTCCATTGCCCCTTGTCCGGTTCCTGAGCGCCACTGGAAAGAGTCTGGCAGGAAAACAATTTTCAAAGGGGATTTCAGCCACGGTGGAAATGTCAAAATGTGTTTTGCATTCCATGTTCTTGGGTTTGGTATTTTTTAGAGGAGGTGGGGACAGAGTTACATTTCCTCAAAATATTATTTGGTTATTGGTATTTTCTTATCTCACAGTCAACATGAGTCTGACACCAAATTCATCCTAATCCTGGATAGAAGATTGGACACATGGACATCAGTCAAAATGACTCTCCAAAAAATAGCAGTAAGTCCTCTTTAATGTTGATTTCTTTTAATGTACTGAGCCACTGTGCTCATTATGTATCTCTTTCATAAAACACTGGGAACCAGAAGGAATGGTGCTCTTGCATTCCCTCTAGGTAGCATTTTATTTTATGGCCCTGTAATTAATCTGAGTGCATAAATGAGCTGTTTGAGTTTTAATTTGCTTTTTTGATTCATTTGCTTGGTTTTGTACTTCTTTCCAGTGATTCAAATGTGTTTTGTGCCACGTTCTGTGCTTTTGATGGATGAAAAATTTGGGTTCATATACATTCTTTTTAGACACTGCTTATTAGTGAGACTATTTTACCTAATTGTTGGTGGCTGAAAGTTTTATGTTCTTTAAACAAGCTTCACAAGCATTTGTATGTGGATATGGATGGAAAATTCTATTATAAATGTGTATGTATTTATTCACGTGTTTTAAATAATCTAGTACACTTGTTTATGTGCTACACATCAGTAGCACATATCTTGTCTGAGCATTATCTCAGAAGAATAGTTTTTGCAGCTCAGCAATGCATTGTGCCATATGGAATCAGAGCTTGCATTTACAGTAGGACATGCAGGTGTAGAGAAGTCATGATAATAAATGAATGGATAGATAAAACTAATTGATAAATCCTTTCCCAATTACATGTGCCATGTTGTTAAATCAGTGAAAATAATCTGGATGTGTTATTATTGCCTTTGTTTCTGCCTGTAATCATTGAACAGTTAAAGGTGTTGATCCATCTGATAGAGAATGAAGTAAATGGTATATTCTGAGAAAGAAAACACTTACCTGGTTCTGGTTAGATCTGATAAAGTAAAATCTTACAGTATTCCAAATAGTTAATACTTGTACAGCTGAATTTGGTGTTAAAAATGTTTGGCTTTGATGGCATTTTGCTGGTCAGCAAAGAAGAGGAAGAGGGTGTTCCCTTTTTGCAGTGTGCATAAGATACTGCTGATAGTACTTTGGGTTCTAATTTTTCTGAGTGTTATAAACAGAATTTCCAACTGTGGTTACCATACCATTAGAGAAGAAGCAGCGTTTAAAAAGTGATCATCAAAATTCAGTTCTGCTGCCAGTGTTTGAACAGGTGCTAGTACTAAGAGCATCCTTTAAGGATGATGTAGTTGCTTTGCATAGTTTGAAAATTTCAGATATGAAAAAATCCTGTCCTAATTTGTAGCTTCTACAAAAGTGTCATTCACTTTGTGTTTAATAAGTAAATTTAATTATTGTGTGACCTTTGAGCATACACCCTATTCGTGTACCTGTGTGTGCTATGTGAAGTGTGGAGAAGTGACTTTTGCCACAATATAAGGGCTGCAAAGTGGGATCAGAAGCAGGAAACCTGTGTCCACTAAAACTTAAGACTTGGGAATCTTGCCTTAAAAACAGGGTCTGGCCCTAAAGGGCTGTCTTTGTGCCCAGGAGGTATCTGGACTTGGCTTTGTGCAGCTAAAGCAAAAAATTACATCTTGAATTCTTTCGAATCATAAAACATAAGCCATGATGCAGTAAGAGAAATCTTTTTTCTGATCTTTGTATAATTTTGGAAAAAGGAGTGCAGAGAAGCTGAATTTGAAATACAGAGCGTGTCCTATTTTTTTTAGCATATGTATATGCAAATTAAGCTCTGAGGTTGTACATCTGATCCAGAAAAAAATTTATATCAGACTGTACAGATCTGTGGTTTAACTCTTTATGTATGTCTCTAACTGCATGGGCAAACCAGGCTCATGCTGGTACTCCAGGCTTTGGGGAGAGATGCTCTACTGCCGGGCTCAAGCCTCAGTTTGCGGCCAGAGCATCTTTCCTTAGATTCCCCACAAAATACTAAACGAACCTTGAAAACGTACCTTGGAGATAATGGCAGGGGGGAAAGGGAAGGGTGTAAGCTCTAAACTGAAAGCCCAATCCTCGAAGGAAAGAGCTGGCCGCATCTGCAGGATGATTTTTGGCATTCCACCTTAAAAGCAAACCCGGCGCTGGGGAGGAGAGCGGGGCTGCCAGCCGGGAGCCGGGTGCCGGCAGGGCTGCTTGCTGCCTGTACCGCTGCCTGCCCGTCCCCCTGGCAGCGAGGCGAGCTCGGGCAGCTCCCATCCCTCGCCCACCCCGAGCATCCCCATCCCATCCGGGGCGATGGCGGAGGCGGGCCCGCGGCGGGGCGGGCGGCGGGCCGGCCGGGATGCGGTAAGGCTCCGGGCCCGGCGTGCTGCAGCGCCCAAGGACGGGGGGGCCGCACCGCGGCTGCCAGGGACCTCTTTGGACCAGGGGGAGGGTGGAGGGAGCGGGAGTATTGACCGGAGCGGTCGGAATCGAGCAGCGCGGGGGGGAATTTTAGCAGCATCTTCCGTGCGGGAGCAGCCGGGCGCTGGGTACCGCTGCCCCGCAGTGCTGCTCCCGGCGCCCTCCAACCGCGGGGAAAGGCTCTATCATTGCTCCTAGGGGAAGGGAAAGCCTCTGGCAGGGAGGGGGCCTTGGATGGGATGTGTGCCCCCGCGATGCCGACAGCATCTTTGGGGGGTTAATTATGCAGCTGGCTGACATAAAGGTGCAGAGCGCTTGGGAGTTTCATTCTGTCTTGGGGGGAAGTTGAAGGCTCAAATTAGCAGTACCTGGCATTTCGTTGCGTGACTTCTCCTTTAAGGGATGGCAGAAAGTCATTAACTTCAGCACCGGTATAAGGACCAGCGGCCTCAGTCTCCAGTGCTCAGAAACAAACTTACTGGCAGATACTACTTTTTTTTCTTTTTATTTATTGATTACCAACCTCATCGATGCCCCAGTAAGCTGCAGGGAAGGATATTCTCTGAAAATTGAATTCCTAAAATTGGGGGGGAAAAAATCACACTGTGTTAGGATGAGATATTCACTGAGGAGGCAAAAACTGTGATGCTTTGAATGCATGTTCTTTCTTGTGCTTTATTAGCCCAGTTCATCCCTCTTGATTAAATCAGGGCTCTCTATATGCTTATAGTTAAGTGTCATTTAAAAAAGTTGCTGAACTGGGGCCTTAAGGTACACGTATCTGTGTCTTCAGAATGGGATGGATGTTGTGAGCAGGGGCTTTGGTCAGTGAGATGGTTAACAGTACTGAAATGTTGCCAACTGCTTGATTTAGTGGAATTGCACTGGTAGTTTCCTGCCTTTCCTGGTATGCTGCAGAGGAGTAGCAGAGGGCAAAGGCTTCAGAGAGATCTTTAGGTGTTTTGTCACATAAGCCGAAGTTTACCAAATGCACAAGGGTCTTTGCAGTGTTATAAATTATAAGATAAAGTATAAGGCAAGATTAAGGACTCTTTTGTCTTTGCTTTATTGAATATATTGTGGGAAAGGGTTTTTTTTGCAGCAGTACCTTCAATAGCATTAGAGTTCAGTTTGCAGGAAACTTATCCACACTTCAGTCCTGAGAAAAACTAGAATTGTAAAAATTATTAAAAAAATATAGTCCCTTCAGGAATGTTGTATCTGAGGAATTTTTGATCTATGTACTTTTTTTCTAATATTTCATCCTTCCTCCTAAGTCTCTAAGAGGTGACAGGACATGACTTGGTGTGTCTGTCTTTCTGCAAGCTTATTTTTTGTTAGTTCTTTTTTTCTATGTTTGAAATGCATTAAGTATCATTTGCAAAGCTGTGTTTCTTGTTTTGTAGCTACTCATAAGTTATGACCTTGATCCTATATATCAACTAAAAAATCCCCAAATGCTTTCTAAACTGAATTGAAATCAAATCACCTGTCCTGGAGACCCAGGTGAAATGTGTTGGCGTCCTGCATTTGTGACACCAAAGGTGTTCAAGGGCATCTTTTCTCACAGACAGGTGTTTCACACCTTATTGCTGTTGCAGTGTAGTTTTGGCAGGCAGTTCTGCTTGCAGCCTGGTCGCTGGTCCATCTTCCTGGAATTATAGGTTTACTGCCCAAGGGCCCATAGGAGAGGGCATTGAAAGACTGCAGGTTCCCATTGGGGGATATGTTTTGGAGACCCATGTCCTAGCTCCAGGGAATTTGCTGAATGCCCAAAGAGTACATGTTAAAACAGCTTTGAAGGAGTAGGAGACAGCAAAGCTTGAAGTGCTGAACAGGGGATGAAGAGAAATTATAAGACCAAGGGAGGATTCATTTCTGACTGCTTGTTCTTTTCAAAGACATTCAGGTTTAATCTTTCAAGAGGGGATCAAGTTAGGAGCCTAAAGTTCATAGACACTGTGTTCCTGAGCTGGAAACAGCAACTTTCCAAAGCTCTGTGGAACTTCACTATTGGATTCACATACAGTGAATTCACAACCATGCAGAAGGACCTGAAATTGAGCCCTCTGAGATTCTTTAAAACACTGTAAGACCACTGCTCTCACAAGGCTTTGGTTAAAGTGAGTGTGAGCCCTTAATGTCAGGGGTGCAGGGCCCATCTTGGAGCCACGGCATCCCACCCTTTGAGGTTCACAGTTTGTGGTGGCTCTTTGGTGAGATCTTTGAAACCTTATTGAGGGATTCTACTGTCTGCCCACTGGGAAGTGATGAGGATATAAAATGAGGCAAACATAAGGATGGGCATGAGTTAAAAAAAACATGGGATGTCCCACAGCGTGAAAGTGTCAAGGAGTAACCAGATCAGCCAAAAGAAAAGAGCAGTAGGATCGTTTACCAGGTCTAATAGAGAGCCAGCAGAGTGAGGTGGGAGAGCCATGCCATCTTCTCTGGGACATGCTGAAGGATAAGTGAGTTTGCCAAAGACTTTCCAGTGAAATATTAGACATTTTGAATGAATTGAGAATTTACAGCATTGTCTACAAACCTGTGCCAGTTCTGGTGGTGCTTTCCTCAGTGAAGGTTGCAGCATTCATGACAGAGATTCTTCGCAAAGTGAGGAACCACTCCAACATCTCTGAGATATCCAGTAGTCTGTGGATGATTTTCTTTCTAGCAATATAGGAAGATCAAGGCAAAAATCCTGAGCTGCATCTCTTAGCTGGGCTGTTGGAGGGCCTGCTTAGGGTTGCCTTGCAGGAGGATGAGCTTCCTTGTAGAGGTAATTAAATAGGCATTGAAGCAGGGAGCTGAACCTGGATCTCCTGCAGCCTCTCACCCACACTTTCTTGGGCAAGCTTTGTCTTGGAGCTGCAAAGGTCTGGTGGCTCCATGGCCAGGCTGAGACCTTTGGCCCATCTGTGAGAGTCATGCAGATGGAAATTGTTTCTTAAGTCTCCCATGGCTGTAGCCATCCCTGTGTGTCTGGGGACAGCAGACCTTTTGGACATGTTATGTGCTAGCCAGATGCTGTGTAGCAGGAGTACAGCACCCAGGGCTTAGATCCAGCATAAATGTCTCCATTATTTAATGGTTTGCTGTTGTTTGTAATGCCAAATCTTTTGTCCCTGGCACCATTCTTGTTGATTTCCAAAAGGTATGAATCTAGCATTTCATTCACACTCACTTATTTTCTTTTTCTGCTCCTACTTAAAACAGCAGCAGATCAATGTATTGAATTTATGTGGTTTATATGATCCTAAAAGTCACTGTCCATTTCTAAGTGGAGTTGTGGGCAGTGGAGGCCACAACCTGACCCTTCCTACCAAAGAAGACATAGCAGATGAGTGTCAGTGCAGTTCATGGATGTCAGAACTCAATTGTAAATCATGACTGTTTTGAATAACGCTAGTTCATGTTTATGGGAGTGATCTTTTTTTTGAAGACACAGATTAAGTGCCCTGCAGTATAACATACCTAAACATGTTCATTGTTCTCACCCTTGGATACTATTATCATGTTTCTTGGAGGAGGATAATATAAGAAGGAATATATGGAGAACTATAACCTGGCCTGGCAGGATGCCAGAGTAAATCATATGTCTTAATTAACTCAAGTTTTCACATCATCTGCTTATCCATAATTTAATGATGCCACTCCTACTTTCTTAAAAATTCTTTTTCATTCTCAAGTACTCTTTTCACAGATCTATTTAAAAATGCACCTGCCAACCATATGCTTGAGAAAAGGCTCCAGCAGTGTAGACAGGAAATTCCAAATTCTTGCCACAAATTAAATGTTGCCTGGTAATTACCAAGGACAAGATGAGTGTGCTTAATGCAGTTATGGGATGATTAGCAAGTTTGGCAATAAATTTTGTTTTCTCAATCTGTCATTCCTCTCAGTGTTCCAGCCTGCTGTTCCCTCCTAAGTTGTAATTTCACTCCTCAAGTTATAATGATGAACAGTGTATATATTATGAAGGTTTATATTACAAATCCCTCCAAGGTGCATGGCTGAACTTCTGCCTGCTCCAAAGGGAAGTGGGGCTGGACAACCCTCCCAACAGTCAGGTCCTGTATCTCCACATACAGTGTCTGCCTCCTGTTTCTAAAATAAATAAAGGCTATTAGGAGCAATCAAAAAAATCCAAAAACTAAAATCTGCTCTTTTTAGTGCATTTGAAAGCTGTTGTTGGACCTGCCATGTCCCCAAGGTGAATGTCATCTTCTTCCTTACAGGCATCTTTCCCAGGGAACTTGCACTTAGTGATGGTTCTTCGACCCACGGGGTTTTTCCAGCGCACCTTCACTGACATTGGATTTCGGTTCAGTCAGGAGGATTTTCTACTCAAGTTACCGGTATGAATGTGCAGAGTTGTTGTGCCTGTGCAGAATCGGGTTATGCCTGTACAATTCAGATCAGGGGGTGACAGTGTCCCACTCTGCTGGTGCCCCCAGCCCAAGTAGGACATGGACCTACTGGAGCAAGTCCAGAGGAAGCCATGAAGATGCTTCGAAGTCTGGAGCACCTTATGGAGACCTATGGAGATAGGCTGGGAGAGCTGGAGGTGTTCAGCCTGGAGAAGGGAAGGCTCTGGAGAGACTTTACAGCCCCTTCCAGTGCCTAAAGGGGCTCCAAGAAATCTGGAGAGGGACTTTGGTCAAGGGCAGGGAGTGACAGGATGAAGGGGAAAGGCTTCAAACAGACAAAGGGTAAATATAGATTAGGTATGAGGAAAAAATTCTTTCCTGTGAGGGTGGTGAAGCCCAGGCACAGGTTGCCCAGAGAAGTTGTGGCTGTGCCATCCCTGGAAGTGTTCAAGGCCGTGTTGGATGGGGCTGTGAGCAATCTGGTCTGGGGAGGGTGTCCCTGCCCATGGTATGGGGTTAGAAGGAGAAGATCTTTAAGGTCTCTTCCAATGCAAACCATTTTATGTGAAGAGTAGCCAGGAATTTGTCAAAAGAGATGTCTAGTGGAGCAATTGCTATGAATTTTACCCGTTTTCATCTGAGTGTAAACTCCATACCAACATTATGTTGGTATTTATTTCTAAAATAGCAGCTGAAGTGGTTTTATAGTCTCAAGTCAAAGTTTCCAAGACTTCTAAAGCCACTGTGTTTATAGGACATAATGAGAAAAATTAAGAGAAGAAAATCATGTTTATGGTAAGGTTGATGCAATTATAAACAGAGAAAACAAACCAATGTTTTCCCTTAGGAAATAGTATGTTCTTCACTAACTTTACATTTTTCTCTCTAGAATGATTGTTCATTTGCACAGTTTTGTAAATTCCTGACATATTCCATTGCAGATCAAGACACACAAAAACTCATGAGTTTATGTTTAGATGAAATTGGCCAGTGCTTCATAATTTACTAAAATGTATTTTTTTTTTCAAGATTACTGGTCATCCCTTGCTTAAACCTGCACCACTTTTGGTTTTCAGCTCTGTTCTGCACTCAGATACTGCAGCATCTCACTGTGCTTTGCACTTAAGGAAGAAAGCACCTGGGAGATCAGGAATATCTTACAGAAATGGTCAAATACACCAAATAATAGCCATGCTAAGTCATAAACATAAGAAGAAAGCCATGTTCTTTAACAGTATTTAGTGGAAACCCAATTTTTAGATACATAAAAGATGTGTAGGCTTGATCTGTGTGTGACTCGGATGGAAGCAGTGGATGGAACTTGGATGGAACACAGCTAATGGTGTTGCTTTGTCTGTAGGTTGTTATGCTGAGCTCAGTGAGTGACCTGCTGACGTACATCGATGAACAGCAATTAACTCCAGAGTTTGGGGGCACCCTGGAGTACTGCCACAGCGAGTGGGTCATCTTCAGGACTGTACGTACCAGGGCTCAGGACTGGGCTCTTGGGTTTTTGGGAATGATTGAGGAAGGTTTTTGGCAAGGCAATGATCAGTGGGTCACTGTAAGGAACCTCTGATGGATCAGATATACAAAGGAGCCAAGTGGCATTAGGCACTTGATGGGTTTACAAGGGAACTGGTTAATTGACTCCCTCAGGCTCCTTTTGAAACTGCTCCCAAAAGATCTGTCTTTGTAAATCTTTATTAAAATTCCCATAATGGGAGATACAAAATAGGCTTTTTTTAATACAATGATTGCTTTATGTGATTAATATCAAAAATGTGTTTAAGAACCAGGGCTATGGGTCTGCTTTATGCATACTGACCAAATGCAGAGAACTCAGAAAATTTCTTTTTCTTTTTTTTTAATTTGCAAGAATTTTCCTTTCATATCACATTTAATTCCTTGAGCCGTGCCTTGCCATATGTTTCTTTGCTTCCTGTCCACTTGGTTTTCCCTGGGATGTTGTCTCCCAGATGAATGGCAGAGTGGATTCCCTATTACCTTCCCAACAAACCAAAGGAGTAATGGAAAATGTGCCAAACATCTGCTGCCCCTTGTCCTGCAGCATCATCCACAGCAGCAGATGTGGGACTCAGTATAAAGACAAAAGCAGGAGACTGTAGCTGGAATAACTCAAGCTATTGCTTGTGCCATTAACTTTGTGACCATTTACACTGCCAAATTAATGATTTTTTAAATTTTTTTGCTCTTGGTTTTGTTCTTTTTCAAGATGTGTTGAAGTGATAATGGCATGATTCTCACACTTGGAGACAAAAATGACAAAATGAATGACAAAACATGTTAATGCGAGAAAAACATAGTTTCTGCACCATAACTGCCTACAGTATATGTGCCATCTGAAAAACCTCTCTCAAAATTCCCTAGTAGTGTGCTTGTGAAACATGTCCTGAAATTTGGAAAAATGCATGCTGTTTAAATAAAATATAACTGCAATCATTTACATATGAGTTTATTTCTAACCTAAATGGTTCTATGATTCTATGATTACCCCCTTCTCAAAACTGTAGCTGGAGCTGTGAACCAGGCTTTGAGACTTGCCCAGTGGTGTGGGAGCCATCTGGTGTCCAGAACTCCCACTGCCTGGCTCAGATGTGCTGGGGAGTTACCAACAGCACTCATTTCAATCCCACAGTCTCCAGTTTGTGTCTGTCATGCTGCTTAGATGCCTCCCTTGTCCTCTTGCTGAAGGTTCGTTGAGGTGGTCATAGTGCCAGACTGCCTCATAACCCACTATTTGGGCTTGCAAGAAGCCAAATCACCAAGAAGCCAAATACAATTCCAAAATCCCACTGTCTGGTGGTGAGTTAACTAGAGGAGAAGAATAATAGGAGAAGAATTATATGGATATGTGAGATGGATTTTATGGTGGCTTGTGATATAGACCTCCAATATCTGGCAGGAATAATTTCAGAGTGTACAAGAACAGCAGAAAGCAAAGCATGAGGCATCTCTGACCAGTACAATCCTGCTGTGGATTCAGTCTGCACTAAAAGCCACCTGGCCAAGTGTGGGACGTCCACCCCATCTGCAGTGGATATACCACCCACATCTCTCTGAGCAAGCTGTTGGTCTCCCTTGCACATCACAGCCTTGGCTCTTCACACACTCTTAGTGAGCTGTAGGAATATCCCGAATCCCAAGCTGATAGGAATTACCATCTCCCACCAGGCAATAGAGAGTTTTGCTCTAACTGTGAAGGAAATTGCCCAGATGTTGCAGTCCTTTGGCACGGAGCTGGCAGAGACCGAGCTCCCAGACGACATGTACTCAATCGAGCGCATCCTGGCGCTGCGCACGGAGAAGTACTACCAGCTCAAGGTATGTCTCATCAGCAACTCCACTGTTTGCACAGCAAGATGGGATTTTTGGTGTTTGCCTGTTTGTTTGGTGCCTACTCCTCCTTCCCTCCCATGCATGTGTACATGCTGACAGACAAAACAGAACACAGTGTGACTGTTTCTGTGTGTTACCCATACATTTGCCATCCACTCAAGCAAATTACCCTTCCAGCATCCAGCAAACTGTCTCAGCTGCCGCCTCCTTGCTGGCTGCAGCAGTCAGTGTCTGTAGCCTGCTCCTCCTGTGGGTTTAGCATGTCTCACGGCCAGGAGGGTGGTGGGAGGCTTTGTCACCTGCAGGTTTGTTCCCTCAGTTGGGATTCTCTCTGCTTTACTCCCATGGCTGGACAAAGCTGCATGCAAAGTTCATCAGCAGGTCTGAGTGGATGGTTTGTCCCAAGGTGCCCCTGCCAGATGCAGCTTCCCTGAGGGGACTTAAGGGAACTGTGCTGGAGAGCATCCAAAGTGAGATTTTCTGTGAGAGCATGGTGAAGAGCATTCATGATGTAATCCCTGTCTTCATGTCAGCTTTCAGGTTTTATCTTAAACAGCATTTGTTTCTTTAATATTTTAATATTTTTTCAACTATTTGTGATTGTGATTAATATTGATATAGAAGTCAATGGAAGCAACCAGATGCTGCTTGTCTTTGGTGCTGTTGTCTTTGGTGCTTCTGCCTCTTTTAGAGAGCAGCACAGGTGTGTCCCCAAACCCTCGTTTCAGAAGTGATTCCTGTGTTAATAGTTGTTCTGTGTGTCTGAAGAAGGTCCTTTCCTTTGTGATATGTTTTATTTACTAAAGTCAAAGAAGCGTATCTTGTTTCCATTAATAATCATTCATCATTCACCTGACAGTGAGTTCCCAGAAAGCTGCCAGTAAGAAATGCTGAAAATGATGTCCACAGTGTGCTGTGTGTGGGCATAAATGTATGTGTGCATGTACAGAAAGCATCATTGTAGATACTGCCAATAGGCCTCTATTTCTTCTTGGAAAATGAGGAGAGTTGTATAAACCAGCAGCTACATCTATTGCAATATGACTTACTGAATTAAGCTTCATGCTTAGGACTACAGCCAAAGTGCTGGGGGAAAATATCAACTACATGATGTATTTCTGTTTATAAACCAGCCAGTAATATACACTTGCCTCTGTGGAGAGATAAAACATGTGTTTTCATTTGCTTATAAAAAACAGCAGCACTCAGTACAAGGCATCTCTTGCTTTTAATTCCTCATCTATTAATTTCAAATATCAAAACCACTCATTGGCTTTTGAGTGAAATGAGGTCCATTGGCTTTTTTCTTTTGTTCCTTCTGAGACTGTGAAAGATGAAAGCAGATGAGAAACTCTGCACAGATTGTGGTAACAGCAATACATTGGATCCTTGTCTTTCTGATGACAACCCCAAGATTGATACAGCTGATTCCTGAATTCATTTAATGAGTTGATCAGAATAATTTATGTAGCTGTGATACTGAACAGAAGCTCATTGCAAGCACAGTGAAAAAAATAAAAATAATAGAAACCAATGAAAACAGAGTAACTAAGAAATTAACCTCTTTAATATACTGAATGAGAAAAAATCAAGTTAACACCTGTTTGATAGTCAGGCTACTTTGCTGTATGGATAATGAACAGCTTTGAAACAAAAGAGGAATGCAGGGCTCTGGAGAGTGCTACGTAAGAGGATGAAAAATCAGCCACCTGCAGTCTAAAGCATGCTGCATAATTCCTTTTCCCTTCTGAGTCTTCTGGATGTGGTAGGAGAAACATGAAATGAGTTATCCTTACCTCACAAAAAGTAAGGTAAGGATAAGTAAGCCTAAGTTAAAAATGTTTTGTGTTATACAGGAAGATATTACAGCAGTCACGAAAGAGGGAAACTTGCTTTTGAGCAGTTTTGAAGAGCCTGACTCTGAGGAATGCAGTCAGGACCAGCAGCAGGAGAGGCCTGGGGACTGGGAGACTGTGAATCGGTGAGTGCACTATGTTTCTGATTCCCTGATTTTTCAGTGGAAACATTCAAGTTATTTAGGTGTAGATGTGTTGTTTAGGTCACCTATCAAAGACAAAGATACCAGAATTTTGCTCCAACCCCATTAAGTTGCTGGGTGACTTCTACCAGTTGATTTTGACCTGCTCTGATTTTTATCCCCGTTGTTACCATGAGGCTGTGGAGCAGATGCAGGGTTCTCCCATGCCAGGCTCCAAAGTATTACTCAGATAAATGGAGACAACAGCAACTGCTTCACACAGCTGCTGTCACCTGCAGTGATGATATCATTAAAATTCTCTTTGAGTTCTTCTCAAGTAATATATACATGTCGATTTTTTTCTCAGACCTTGGGTCCAGAAGACCTGAATAGGTGATCTCTAGGGCTTGTCAATCGCTGCTTGTCCTCCTTTTACAAATTGTTCCAATCCTGTTGTTTTTCTGTGTTCAAGGTTACTTGGTCAGCTGCGTGAGATGGAGACTGCTTTTGATGGCTTCTGGGAAAAACACCAGTTAAAAATGGAGCAGTATTTACAACTGTGGAAGTTTGAGCAAAGTTTTCAAGAGGTAGGATCAGGTGCACTTCCACTGGCGGGAGGGAGAGTTGGAGATGATGAAATGGAGGAGAGAGAAGTTTTGTGGTTTTTGTGTTCCTTGGCTCTGGCAGGGCTAGCTAGCTTGGGGAGACCACTGTGCTTCCTCATTAAGAGCTAATTTAGGTATCCCTGCCCTTCCTTTGCATGGATTTTGCTGATAGACTCATCTTTGAAGCAAGTAATTAGTTCTTGGACACTAGTTTTATTATTGGATTTAGCAATCTTAGTGTGATTAATTTTGGTCCAAGAGTGATCTTCTGCTTGTGCTTTGTATCCTTTTGCATCAGGCTTCTTCTTTGTGTCTAGGTCAAGAATGCCATTGAATTTTTAATGGGTCAGCAAGCAGAGCTGCCTGACACTGGTGAGAGTGTCCCTCAAGTGAAGCAGAGGCTCAAGGACTTGGATCATTTCGATGGTATGGCTCAGGTGAGATAATCTTACACAGAAAGAAGCACTAATGAAACACAAGAGCCACATTCTGTATTTGCGGTAGGAGGTGTTTTCGGAAATTATCAGGTTCTGGTGTAATTTGTTGGTAAGTGGCTGCACAGAAGGATTGATTTCATGTCTGCTCTGTACAGCAATGCTGTGATCACTCTGAAAGCCAGAAACAGGGTATTTAATTATCATAGTTAAAATAAATTGCTGAGCCACCATGAAAATCTAGAACAGATAAATGTCTGAACATGGGGGAAGCGTGGGATTTAATGAGTTGGAAGAAGAATTATTTATATTTTAAGTGCTTAGCAGTGCTAATAGGCAGAGACTTGTTACCAGGCACACAGAGAGGCAAAAGAAGTTGTTATCCTGACGTGTCTGTGACTTGAACATAACATATGGGTGAAGACTAAGAGATGCAGGGGAAAGAAGAGTGAAGAGACATGATTCACAGGAGCCCAATTGAGGATGTGACTTTTGTAAAGGGATGTGTTTGGCACATCGGCCAGGGTCAGCAGAGAAATCCCATGGGATCAGGACACTGAGAAAATGAGTCTTAAGGAAAGGTGTAAAGCTTCTTGGCTCATTGGAAGAAGTGTTTTTGAAGGGAAGTGGGAGGAACAAAAGGCCAGGCAAGCAGGGTGCAGGAGGGAAGAAGTCCCAATGGAAAACCAGCCCTGGAGAAGCCATAACCATGAGTGAGGTGTGAAGACAAGGTAGTGTGTTCTTTGCGTCAAGCTTTGCTGTAAAGGGCCTGTTTCTTTTCACCATAAAGCTTTAACTGCTCCAATTCCCTTTATGCTTATGGGCACAGTGTGCCTAGACTGGACATCAGCTGCATTTTGTTCAGGGTGCAGTTCCTGGAGACAGCAGTGACACATTGCCATCAGGCACTCACAGCATTGCTATAGTGGTGAAATACTGTTTTCTTCTTCATCCTCTTTATGGACAGCAAAAGGTTTTATTCCCAGATGATGAGTGCCATTTTACTTTGCCCTTCCTAATGGCAGTCATCTCCATGTATGCCTGAAATCTAGTAAGATAAGAAAGTCCATGTTGTTATATGTAGATAATTTGAAATTATTTCATTAAGTGTGCAATCCCTTCTCTTTCTTTCACTGAAGGATCTGATAGGGAAGGCTCAGGTGGTGATACTGCATGGACACCAGCTAGCAGCAAATCATCACTACGCACTCAACTTAATCTGCCAGCAATGCAATGAGCTGCGGCACCATTCTGATGTCTTGTCTGATGAGATCAAAAGGAAGCAGATGCGACTGCAAAAGACCTTGGATCTTCATACTCGCCTCCAGCAGGTAGAGTTCAGACACACAGTGCTCTGAGAACAGATAGTTAGCTTCTCCATGGGGTTAGCCTCTCTACTTCTTAGCTGGAAGCATCTGAAATTTCCAGCTTTGCTTCAGCATGTAATGGTAGGAAAGTGTTCCCCAGAGACTGGAGTCTCACCTCTCACTTAGCTGGGGAAATTAACAAAGAGGTATCTGCTGGTCCTGTGAAATCAGCAGAAAGAACTGGTCATCTCCAGAGGGCAGTTCAGCACACTGAAGTTCAGCTGCTGCTCTTGGTTGTGCTTTTGTGCTGTATCCATGTATTAATTGACTTTGCAGGTTTTCGTACCCAGTGCAACAGAGGTAATGCTTTCAGATAAACTCCAACCCTTTTTTTCTGAGTGATTTATTAAGAATGAACATAACTGAGTGTAAAATAAGGTGACAGATTGGTAGATAGGCGCAGCTGCTGTGTGCTAGCATGGAAGTGGAGTCATGTGGCTCCAACACTCTTTGATATCTTAATCAGCATCAACTATTCATTTAGGAAAATTCACGCTAATTAGGCCAGAAGGCACACGGCTGTAATATGCTTGAGGCCATTAGGAAAAGCAATGAAGTTTGACCCTGTTTCCTTACACAGTTTTGTGAAACTGGGGAACTCGGTTTTTCTCTCTGTGTGCTCCACTTCAGTGTTGCACTGGTCTGTGGGGATGGATGGTTCCTTGGCAGTCTGCCGCTTGTGGGGCAGTGGCCTCTCCTAGGCTCGTTGCAGTCCTGGTTAGTGCCAGGGATCTAGCCTGTGGGCTTTGATGGAGCACAGCATGGTACTGCTCTCCATGATCTATCTTGCCGTTTTCAGCTCTAGATATTCTCTGTTGTTCTTGGCTGGAGCATTTCTTGTGCCTGTAGACACCCCAGTGTGTGAGTGCCAACTGAACCCCAGCCTGGTGTTCACCTGTTACCTGTGCATGTTAAATGTCA
>VYZS01069717.1:1320-40987 GCA_013400695.1 Neodrepanis coruscans | reverse complement strand
TTCATGAAATCTGAGTGAATGTTATACACTGAAAACATTGAACAACAGAATCTCCTCTAAAAATCAATTGTACTTTGGATTTGGAGATGCTGGTTTTCTTTTCTTTTTTTTCCCCTCTTTTTTTTCTCTTTTATTTTTTTTTTCTTTAAAAAAAAATCCAACAAACCCAAATCCTCTTATATCCATGTGGCTTTGCTGGATTACTCCAACACCTGAGATCTCTCTTGAATTGATTTTCCAAGCCACAGGTATTGATTTCCTCTGTGTTATTCCCTGAACCTGTTCTTTACATAAGAGAGATGTGTATTAGGAAATCTCCCTATCCACAGATATTTCCCCTTTGGAAACTGTTCTCTGTTCTCTGCACTAATACATTATGTCACCAGTATTTTCAGATTTTATGTAGCAGAGTAATTTCTGGGAATATTTGGCTACCCGGTATATGCTAGGCTCTTTTAAGGTTTCCTACAGAGGCATTTCTTAAAAAAAAAAAGAAAAGAAAGCGTATTTCATCCTTCCCCAAAGACTTCCTGTGCTGACTTCAGGGGCTGGGCTCTTCCTGCCCCTCAAGTGCCTTTCTTGCACCTCTTCCCAGTGCATCCCATTTCTCTTCCAGATTGAAGTAATGCACGACTATCAGGAAAAACGGAATTCCTTGCAGTATTTTATTTCCGACAGTGATGACAGCTTAGATATATTGAAAGGGTGAGTTTTCACCCCGTTGACATCCCTCAAAATGATGTTTATTTCTGGCCAGCCCTTGTCCCATCCCTGTGTTCCTCCAACATGACATAGGTGTCATGTCTTACGCTTTTATCTGATGGTTGTTAATGAGGTCACATCATGTTTTGGGCTCCTTGAACTGCACTGATTGACTGTTGGTTATTTATAGACATAAAAATAATACACTTCTATTTTTATCCTTTTTTTTAGCCATGTCATAAACGAGCTTATAGAAACTGAGAGAGTGTATGTAGAAGAACTCTTCACTGTTTTGACGGTGAGTGACTTCTCCAGGTTGTTCTTTATGGTTCCCCAGTGACTTGTACAAAGGAGCCCCGGCCACTCTGGCAAACTAAGCAAATATGTGATGGGGCAGGTTTCTATCAGACTGTCAGATCCCAAGCTAGTCATTAATGTTCAAGTTTTCTCCCTAGGTTTTCTTTGTTGGAGGCATCTGCAGGAACAGTTGGTGTCAGGATAAGCTTTTCATCTAGAATGAGAGAGAAGCCTTCTGTTTGTACACAGGAGCACTGGTAATTAGTGTTAGCAGTGCCTGGAAAAATGTGCAAAAAATGTTTCTTTATAACTGCTCCCTAGTTTCTTATACCTTTAGGGGACAAAAGAAAGAAGCTTGTGTTTTACCCTTGGGAGAATTCTGTCTCAATACTGTGAAGTTCGTGACCATATAAAGCACATTTCTTTAGAACGCAGATTATAATTTCTCATACTGCCATTTTAGACACTTCTACTTTATTCCAAAATAACTCTTGCTGATGGCCAAAACAAGTTGGCTGTTAAATAGCTCCCCCTCCTTGAATTACTCTCACCCAGAGACAAGCAGGATATAAATCTCCTGGACTGCAGGTAGTTATACGTAATTGCCCTGCACTGATTGAGGTTTTTTTTGTTAAACCACACTCTCTGTGACGAAGCAGTTGGCAGGTACACAAATTTATTACTGTGCATGTCAGGTTTAGATAGAAAAAAATGGACAGATAGACTTCACTTTCTGAAAATAGTATTTCCTTTAAAGAGGGAAGCTTGCTTGCAGGGTTTAAATACAAATGACTAATTTTCCAGATACTTATAATCTACTACATCCTTAATCAACTACAAAATGCCTGCTTAGTATAAGGAATATTGATTCCGACCTCAGGGAATGTGAGAGATTAATTTGGAAAACCAAAGAAGACATGCTGTACATATTGAATACATTTTTGCTACTCATATTAAAAGGGCCTCCATTCTGTGCAGTCTTTGGTGACATGCAAGGCCAGCATGAGCTGTGGCTAATGGCCTTCTTGAGGACCTGTTTGCAGTGATTCTCCTGAGCTCTGGTCATGCCTTCTCTCTTCACTGCAGTTAGGATTTTTGCCATATCTGGTGAATGGTACTGTGTTGGTGCAGTGATGGGATGTTACTTTGGAAAGCTTTGCATTGTCTCCTAGTTCCACCCAACTGTTTCTAGTGCAGTGGTGTCACATCCAGCTCCACTCCATTTTGAGAGCCTGAGATTTCAGGAGGCAGGTGGAGCCACAGAGCACAGAATTCCTGAGGCATTCAGGAAAGCGAGACCCTGGTGCTTAGCAGGTCTTGTATAAGAGCAAAAAGCCAGTGATTTTGGTATTTGACCTCAATTTGTCTCCTCTTTGTAACAAGCCGCCTCCTGCACCAGTTCTGGTGAGGTTGTGTGTAACTGCATATCCTGTACACGCACACTGTCACTGCTGTGTCCCATGGTCATAGCAGCAGATGTGTTCTTCCCAGACAAGTATTCCTCTGGGACCTAGCCCACAATCAGGCCATAGTAAGGAGAAGGTGGCTGAGATTTGCCTTTAGTGAATTTGGAGCATCTCTACAGTGCTGCCAGCCCCATGGGAGCTATCCCAAGGCATTCCCCGCTGGATCCATGTGCCCAGGCACTGAAAGACAGGGATTTAGAGCTAAAAAAAGAAAATAAAATGGATATTGCACTTCAAAACAAAGCAGATCATATTTGAAGTCTATTCACGTCCCCTTTTCATCTGCCTTCGAGGAGATGCCAAGCCAAGACCTTACCAACTGAGTGATGAGCCCTTTTTACATCCCACAGGGCTACAGAGCTGAGATGGATAATCCCTCCATGCTCATCCTTCTGCCTCCTGTGCTGAGGAACAGAAAGGATGTCCTCTTCGGAAACATGCCTGAGATATATGACTTCCACAACAAGTATGATGCTCTGCTCCCCTCTTTATCAGAGTGATTTCCTGTAATGATGAAATACACAAATATTACCTTGCTCATTGCTGCATTTTTGTGCCTTCTTCCATTTCTTGCAGAATTTTCCTGCACAGTTTGGAAAACTGCCTGGGAGCACCCGAGAGAGTGGGATGTTGTTTCCTAGACAGGGTGGGTGACTCATTTTCACATATAAAGCAGACTCAAAGGCAAATGTTTCTCCTGATTTGTCACACTCTGCAATATCTCAGTTACATCAGTTGAGTAAGAGGCTCCTGATCCACAGTACCAACAGCCAGGCCAGGAGCAGAGGTGCCTGGCCAGCAGCAGATGGGGCAGAGCAGCTGTTGTGACTCTGCTGCGATTCCCAGCAGTGATTTTTTTATCCAAACTCTTAGATATTAAAGTTGGCGGCAAAGATAAAAACAAAATTACAGTTCGGGTGTTCATCTTACTTGACTGCTCAGCAGGATGGGGTCCATGAGTGTGACTTGCCTTTTGGCTTCCCTTACAGAGAGAGGATTTCCAGATGTATGAGAAGTACTGCCAGAACAAGCCCCGGTCAGAATCCCTGTGGAGGCAGTGCTCTGAAAGCACCTTCTTCCAGGTGAGCTGTTTGTTCTGCCAAGGCAGGCATCATTCTGGGACACCCCCTTGTCCTAAACACCCTCCTCAGTTGGTGCAAAACTTAATTAATCTGAATTCTGTATTCCAGGAATGCCAAAGAAAATTAGAACACAAACTTGGGCTGGATTCCTATTTACTCAAACCAGTGCAGCGCCTGACAAAATACCAGTTACTTCTCAAGGTATTTCATATTCTGCTTTGAAAGGACATCAACAGATAGATTAGATTTGTTTTCCAGTTTGTTTTATTTTTCAATTAAAGGTAACCTGTAAATCATCACCAAACTTCAGATGACATATGACATATCTTGGCCCTCTGACTTTCAGTGAAGACAAACATTCATTTATCTGAAAAAGGAACAAGCACTTTTAGAAAGCCATGTGTAAGGGGAGAAAAACTGTTTTGAATCCGTTCATGAGACTATGATAAATAAAATATATCATGTTGATGCATCTCTTCTCCTCAGGTGTTTATAGTACCTGTAATCTTTAATGCATTTATTCTTGTGTCTCCCACCTGAGGCAGGGCAGTGCTATTATTCCCACTTTATAAGGTGGATAGTAGCCTCTGAACCCCACCTTCTGGCCCTTGAATGAGTACACATGCTGCTCTAGGTGGGCGCAGGAGCTTTGAAATGAAACTAAAGTGATGTCTTCCAGTCATGGACTTGAAGACTCTGGAGTTTACAAATTCAGTTACTTGTGTCTTTCAGTCTGAAGACAATAATCTGTTGCAACCTCATTTGAGGGCATATATAACATATGGACAGCTAATGAAAAAACTGAGCCTTATTTCCCATTTCTTACCAAGCAGGAAAACACAACAAAGAGAAATTGGATGAGGATGATGCTGCTCTAAAAGCTGACACCATCCTTGAGGAAACTCAGAAAAAAATAGGCCATCCTTCTGTGATCTGTTCCATACCTCATACTGACTGTGGTTTAGAGAAGTCTTTTTTCCAGTGACATTTGAAAAAAGAAACTCAGTGTAAATTGCTCCTGGGCATTGGAAACTTCGGGCAAGGTGGAAAAATCTACTTTGTTCAAGTGCAAACACATGCTCTTCCATTTCTATTTTCAGGAGCTGCTAAAGTACAGCACGAGCTGTGATGGAGTTCAGGAACTTCAAGAAGCCCTGGTTGCAATGTTGGATTTGCTAAAGTCAGTCAACGACTCTATGCATCAGATTTCAATAACAGGATATGATGTGAGTAGATTTTGGTAATGAGAGCCCTTGCATAAGGCTGGATGATGCATTGGGAATGGATAGTGTCCCAGAATGTATGAGCTGAAGACTATCCTAGAGCACCTACAAAGTGAATGGGATAGGAAGCTCTTAGAGGTGACAACTTGATTTCGGGGTTTTGGAAAATATGTGCACCTAAGGGACATGTGCAGAGTTGCATAGGACCCACACTTGCCACCTTGTGGTTTTCCAGAGTACTTTTCCAGCATGCACCTTAGTGTTCTCATGGCTGACCTAATAATTCACCTGGGGTGTCTTCATAGCGTTTCACATTAAATGATTAACTGCTTTCTGAGGCCAATTTTGATCCTTTTTCACTGAAGTGGTTGCCTTTCCAAGAGCTTCAGAGAAGGATGAGGGCTTGGCCTTTGAAGCTGCTGGTCCCAGTCCTGGCTTTCTTGGGAATTCCATCTTCTGAATCCTCTGTTGGGGCTCAAATCTCACCTGCCCTCTCCTGCTGAAGTAGGCAGAGCCCTTAACCTGATGTTCCATAGGAGCTGGATGATTTTCCTATCTTCTTAGTTCTTCCAGTTTCTGACTTTCTAGACTACCTGCAGCCCTGTGTCCAAGACCTCTGCTTCCCTCCTGTCATCATGTCATTGCTCCCAAAAGATCATCTGATCCTTCCAGGAAGACCTATTTTTAGAAGGACATGCCTTGGAACAGAGCTGACCCTATCACCCATCATTGTTTGGAGAGTCCTCTTACATTTTAATTGACTGGTTTTTCTTTCTTTTTCTTTTTCTTTTTTGTCCTGCTCTTACCAGGGTGACCTGAGTGAACTGGGAAAAGTATTGATGCAGGGATCTTTCAGTGTTTGGACAGGACACCGAAAAGGTCCAACAAAAATGAAGGATCTTGCCAGATTCAAGCCAATGCAAAGGCATCTGTTTCTGTATGAGAAAGCCTTGGTCTTCTGCAAGAAGCGAGATGAGCATGGAGATGGATATGACAAAACCTCATCCTACAGTTTTAAGCATTTTTTGAAAGTAAGGAATTTTTAGTCTTACTTTTGAAAGTAAGAATGTTTTACTTTTACATTGCCATATGTATTCTAGACCAGTAATTCTGCAGACACAGTATTTTTCCTCTGACACAGTTGGTTGTTTTCTGCTATTCAGGGTAATGCCTCATAGGTGTGTGCCATGCCCATGAAAGGCTGTTCGTTGCATAAACTGAGGACCCCAACAGCTGAGGCAGCAGCTGTGAGAGCCCATGGACTCAGAGTCACGTATGTGATGGCATGTGCCAGGGAAATGGAGCTATGGGCAAGTTTCAGGGTTACAAATGTGCCTGCCTCCCTCCTCTACTCCGCTTTCCAGAAGTGTGATCAAGGGCATGAAAGTATGGAGGCCTTTTACATCTTCCCCACCCCACCTGGGAGAGCAAAGGGGCTCCTCGTGTTCCACAGAGGCCCCTTGGGCAGGGATCTGCCTCACTGCTCCTGAGTCCTGTTTCCCAGCCAGGCAGGAGGATGTAATGATAACTCTTCTTCCTCCACTATTGCCCTTCTCCTGTGGCAGGTTCTAGCTTCAGATTAAGGGACAATTTTCAGGTGACAAGAGTAGCCTATGGCAAAATATAAGGGACGTAAAGAACTGTCCCAAGCCTATAAATGCTAACCATTATCAATAACATTCCCGAACTGCTTCTCTGAAAGAGATCTGGCAAACTGCATGTGATGAGCACTTCTAACATCAGCATTTTGTTTCAGTACTCTGCCTTATTTTTCTTAATAAATAAAAACTCAATATGGGTATAGCTTAGAATGGAAAAAAGGGGCACTTGGAGGCAGAGCAGATTCCTGCTGTAGGTCTCTGATCTCAGTGGGATCTGGGAAAGGAGATGCCACGAGTAGTCAGAAAAAAAGGTAATAGTAGGCAAGTCTGTTTAGCTCCAGTGCACGTTACAAATTGTGTATTAAAAGCAAATCTCAGGCCATATGTTTTGGTACTTAATGTTTTCGCCAAACAGCATAATTTTCTTTCTAGAGAACTTGTTTTCCCTGCAGTACTTCTTTTACCATACGTGCTTTTGAAAAAACTGAAGAGGTGGCCGGGGAAAATCCAGCTCAGAGGAGAAAATTCTGTGCTCAGGAGTCCAGGCAATATGTCCAGTGTTTTTCTTTGCCTCAAGAGGGTTCATTTTCCAGTTGTTTGTGTTGACACACCGAGAGGCTGGAGTTAGAAAATTCATGGATGTGACAGGATTACATCTGCACACATATGTTTTGAGAATTGCTGTAGTGAGGACAAAATCTTGTTTCTGGAGCTTGATATTTGTTTGATTCATGATCGTAGAATCACGGAGTCATTAAAGTTCAAAAAGACCACTAAGATCATCAACACAGCACTGCCAAGTCCACCACTAAATCATGTTCCTAAGTATCAGGAAATTATTTTTCTTTGAAACAATGTTTTTTTTGGGGGATTCAGAATTGAAACAAGCTGTTGGGTAGGAGCTGTGTAATGGAGCATCTGTAAAACAAACAAAAGAACCCTTAAGGGTAATATTTTGAATACTCTGTAAAGTATCCAGTGGTAAATACCTCTTCAGCTGAGATCCAGTAACTTAGAGGATGCAGGTTACTGCAATGCCAGGTAAATCAGCCTGCCTGGTGCCACGTGGAAGCTGATGCAGATGAACACCATCCCTGGGCTTTGCACTAACCCACCTCAGTCTGCATTGCAGCAATCCAGCAGCTGAGAGACAGTAAATCCTGGACAGAGAGAGGAAATAGAATTTCAAAATCCACTAACATGAATGATCAGACCTTAAATCTCTCTATTCCTAGCACTTATTCTTCACATCATCGTAGTAGATCATCTAAAATTTCTAATATCTTGATGCCTGGGCAGTTTTGTGGAAGCCTCTGTGTAAATTGCCAAGCTAAACAAGATGCACAAAACTGGGAATTGTAGCAACTGGATGAGGTGCTCTCTAGGCTGCCCTTCCAAGAGCTTTCATAAATTTTAAGTTTTGAGTTTTTAAAGTTTTCATAAAATCACAAGTCAGCCTCATCCAGCTTTCTAAGGCATCAGGGCATCTTGATAGAACAATGGGAAATGCCCTCCAGTTGTGCCAGAAGAGGTTCAGGTTGGATATTAAGGAAAATTTCTTCATTGAAAGAGTGGTCAGGCATTGGAACAGGCTACCCAGGGCAGTGGTGGAGCCACCATCCCCAAAGGGATTTAAAAGAGGTGTAGATGTGGCCCTTGGGGACATGGTTTAGTGGTGGATTTGACAGTGCTGGGGGCATGGTTGGACTCACTGGTCTTAGAGGTCTTTTCCAACCTAAATGTTTCTAGGATTCTAAGAGCAATTTGCTTCCTATCCCCTGAGACTGTTCACAGTCACTGAAAATGCCACCAACATTTGTCCTTATAGCCTAATCTGTAAATCACAGCAGTCTTTCAGAGCAAAAGCTCTGAGGATGCACATATTATCAAGGAGGACCAGCAGTGTTAAACAGATGTTATTTCTAAGGCTTTATTTGTGTTTATACTGGATTTATCTAATCTAGTCTGCGTGAATAATTTATGATAGATGATACCATTATTATTACATCTGTTTCAAAACACACAGGTGGGATATTGAGCTATTTTTGACTATCCTTTACTCAGTGATAAATTGCCAGCAAGCTCTGCTTTAAGTGAGAGGATGGTTTATGTGATAACAGCTATTAAAGCATTTTTCATCTTCATGGCATGTTCAGCAGGGGGGTCAGAAGTCTCCTGTTGCTGAAGGGTTTCTTGGTCTCTAATCATAGTGTGAGTTACTCATTCAGGTGGGTCACAGTGTGCAGATCCTGAATGATTTGGGCCTTTGGTGTTTTCATCCAAATTATCAAAAGTGGTTGGTGATAATGGGTACCCAGGTATGGCAGCATTCAGCTTCAAGTCTGAGTGCATCCTGAAAGCCAGGCTGTATATCTGAAAGTTGACCTTCTTTTGGAAACCTTGGAGTGATAAATTGCCATGTTTTTATAAAGCTTCAAAACCTCATCTGAAAAATTCCATGCCAAAAGAGGTATGAGATGATGCTTCACTTAGTTCCACTGATTCCCAAATGAAATGTTCCCTAAGGTCCATTGATTGGTTTTGGAAAGCTTATCCAAATGCGGTTAGCTGACAGAAAGTCAGAGGGAATAAGTCAGATAATGACTTTTCAGCTGCTACTTAAATTAAAATTGATGAAATATGTTAAATTGGGTGAAAACAGGTTTAACATGCTGCCAAGAGTCTGGATTCCTGGGGAGGAGGGAGACTTGTAGTATGTTTAGTTTTTGTTTCTTTTGGATTTGCAGATGAATGCAGTTGGAATAACTGAGAATGTGAAAGGAGATCATCGGAAATTTGAAATCTGGTATAGTGGGCGAGAAGAAGTCTATGTTGTGCAGGTTTGTAGCCTCAAAAATCTGGATATTTGTGCATCCTCATTGCAGTGTTAAGAAAATTGATCTTTATGGGATTATTAGACATTTATCTGCCATTTCTTCTCTCTCTTTGCCCATGTCAGTACTCACAGAGCTGTCCCAGTGACTGGTCTTGTAATTTGTCTTGTAAACAGAGCCTTTTATTCCAGATGAAATATCAAGTAGATGTGTAGTTGAAAAAAAGGATTTTACTGTGCTTAATACCTTATGTGAGTTGAGCTGGAAATGGGCCCAGTACTTTGATGGACATGGGCCACATGTGCTCCTACACAATTAGATGTCAGAGCTGCTCCCAGAGCAAGGGCTTAGCCTCTGTCCTGCTATTCCCAGTAGTCATTTCACTTATCTACAGAATAATAGCTCCATTGACCTGATTCTTTCTGGATTTTTTTTCCATTTTTAGAATTTTGAATTAAAATTTCTGATGAAGAAATATTTGCCTAAAAGGCTGTTCACAGGAAAACTCATTTATGAGCAGATGAAATATCAAGTAGATGTGTAGTTGAAAAAAAGGATTTTACTGTGCTTAATACCTTATGTGAGTTGAGCTGGAAATGGGCCCAGTACTTTGATGGACATGGGCCACATGTGCTCCTACACAATTAGATGTCAGAGCTGCTCCCAGAGCAAGGGCTTAGCCTCTGTCCTGCTATTCCCAGTAGTCATTTCACTTATCTACAGAATAATAGCTCCATTGACCTGATTCTTTCTGGATTTTTTTTCCATTTTTAGAATTTTGAATTAAAATTTCTGATGAAGAAATATTTGCCTAAAAGGCTGTTCACAGGAAAACTCATTTATGAGTATGTTGTCAATGATTTTTTTTTAATTAGACTTCTGCCTAGCTTTTTTCCTCCATGTGATGACACAGTAGCCAGCTTAAATTCTTAAAGCAAGTGTATGTAGCCAAGTATACATATATTTAAAAGGTAGATTTGGCCCTCTATGTAGTTTGTAAAAATGTGTTTTGGTATTTTGTAAAAGAGATAAGATGCATGCATAACTGTATTTTGCTTGCACTCCTTGAATTGTAGTGATAGCTTTGCCTGGATGTAATGAGAACCACCAATTTTAAAAGATCAAGAGTCTTTAAAATTTATTGGTGGATTTGGAAAAAGGAGGATTTCAGATAATTAAGGCAATTAGAAAAGTAAGATTTTATTCATAAATTGTAAATTATTCCTACTTAAAAATTCAGACAATTTTCTCTTCTTCCAGGCCCAAACAGTAGATCTGAAGATGGCATGGTTGAATGAAATAAGAAAAATTTTGTTCAAGCAGCAGGAGCTTATAAAAGGTACATTTGACCGATTTCTCTGTGGCTTTCACTCTTGCAGCAGAACCTTTCCTATTTTCACATTGCTAATCTTCAAATCCACTAATTCTCACTAGATAATTGATTTTCAGAAGCCTGGTAGCAAAATACTGAAGTGAGGCCTTACATCACAGGGAAATAACACAACTTGGAGCAGTAAAGGACCAGGTGCTTATGTGAAAATGAATTACAGAAGTGCATTTTTTGTGTTGTCATTACCCCGGGGATTATTTCACATTTGTTACCATAGGTTTAATTCAACAAGATACATAACAGATGCCTAATTTTAAGCATATTATGGTCTTCAGTAGCATGCTTAGTATTGGATTTGTGCTAACATGCCATCTTAATCATAACTAAGTCTGTGCTTTGCAAGAGTCCATAGGTCTGTTTTAATATGAAGAGAAATCAATAGGGTTGTACAAAAGGCGTAATTTTTAAAGTGATGCATCAAGTGTGACAGTTATTAATAAAAAATGGATTTTTAACTGGTGTTTGTCCTCCCCACAGTGGAGAAGCAACAGCCTGGCTCAGGCACGGACCAGCTCCCTCTCTCCTCCCAGCTGAGTGATAGGTGAGTGCCAGGAGCTGTGCTGGGGGCTTTCTGGGGTACCCATCTGCTCCCTATTTCTGCTTGAGACCTCTGGAGAGGGGACAAGAGGCTTCTACTCTCCCTTTGGTTGCACTGGTCTGCGGACAAGTTCTGTGAAGGGCACCCTCAAGGCTGGCAGTTCCACCTCAGCTGCAGCTGCTCTGCAAATGCAGACAAAGATCAAAAACAGTGCTCAAATTCAGAAGCAGAGATACCACAGCACCTTACTTTATTTCCCATCCCCAAAAAATTGAAACCAGGCACTCAAGTCCTTGTACTGTATGTTTCTGTGTAAAGATTAAGTATTATTTCTGACTTTATTTTACAAAACCTCTTGGAGTTTGCGTTCATTCGTAAAGTTGAGCTAAGACTGCTTTCTTTATTTTTTTACTCATCCAGAAAGCAGCAGAGAGCCTCCATAAGCTCAGAAGAGAACGACTCAGAGCGCACCAGCCCTGTGATGTTGGACAGTGGGCTCGTGTCCCCCCAGAACAAGCCCCACAGAAGTATGGACCCTTCCCTTCCCCTCCCTTCAGGGCAGGCTTTGCAGGTGCTGGGGTACCCCTGCCCTGAGCTGCACATTGTCTTGCAGGCTGGCCAGGAATGTCTCAGTCCTTGGAAATCTGTGAGGGGCTGGAGGAATGGTCAGGTAACCAGTACCTCTCCAACTGCTCGGACACTGAAGAGGAGGATGGGAATCAACTGGTTAGTAGAGTTGCAATAGTGTCAAAGCTTGAGGTGCTGCCATTTTCAGTCATCTCGCCTTGTTTTGCTTCACTGGATAATGGATGTATCTTGTCCACGTCTCTCAGAATTTCCATATTTCAATTTGGGGAATGAGGAGATGTCTCAGCCACAGTTTCTTGAAATAATTTTAATTAAGGTAGCTGATATGGCTCTGTCACATTCCCTGCGGCAGTCAGAAATAACAGCTGCGTGATATGAAATGCAGCTAAATAAGATAAGTTTTTCTTTCTACCACAGTCTCCAGGAAAATACAAAGCCCTTGCAGACTGCAAGAGGAGAGGATCAGAGGACCTGCTAGTGAAAAATGGAGATGAAATTCAGCTCTTGCATGAAGATGGTGAGGGACAGTGGTAGGTATATTAAGATTATTTTGCCTTATCTCTAAGAGCCTGCAAGGCAGTCCCATGTTGCTTGCCTGGTGATACACTCGTTGCTTCTTCTGATTAAGTTTTTAGACTATTCCAGAAATCTGAAGAATTCATTCCCTTGCCAAGACTATATGCCATATGCACTAGCTTGGCCTAGGAAGACATGTCAGGGCTTCCCTTGCCATAGGTGTCTGGGTGAGCTTGGTGTTACCTACATCTTCACAGCCTCTCTTACCACGCTCTTCCCACCTTCAGATGGTGCTTTGGGTGCTAGCCCTTTGCCCACCCCAGCTCAGCTCCTGGCTTTGTTCCTCTGGGATTATTAACAGCAATATTGAGTAATTGCAAGACATTTTCCTCCCTCAAACAGATGTATGAGTGTTAAACTGGTTGATGGCTATGGACCATCTTTTCCTGTTGTATTTAAAGCTGTGGCTTGCAAGATAACCTCTCACAGCTGATTCTCTATGGCTGGGAGCATCGCCTGGGGAACCACCATCCCGAGCCTCCTGCCTGCTGAACCATTAGTCTCCTTGTCTGGGAGGGCAGCAGGTCCTCTTCAGAGATTTGCAGCAATGTGGCTGAGATTCCTGGCTGTCTTTCCTTGTTTATTCTTACTAGCTCTCGTCTGCCAGCCTGGGGTGTCAGTAAGAGAGAGCACAGTGTGCTAATGCCTTGTTCAGGGTGTGGGAAGGGAGATTTTACCAGGAACCTGGATCAGATTTGTGCAGCCATGCACAGATGCAAGTGCCCCATGGAGAATTCCTGGCTAACACCTACAGCCCTTGCAATTCATGGAAAATTCAAATAGAATAAAATATTTCAGTTGTAAGGAATCTGCAATGATCACCTGCTCCTGCTGCATTTTGCAAAATTCAGTTTGTTGTTAGGAAAAGCAAAATGCAAAGCACCTTAGGTTTACTGAATGTTCACCTCACCTGGGGGTTTTGACCAGTGCCAGTCAAAGATTTCTCACACTAAACTTTTTTGTTATAACAAATTTCACTTCATGAGCGAGACAGAGGGATGTCATTTATGAGGTGCCTAAATCTTGGCTTTAATTTACTTACAGTACCCTGACTAAATTCATCCTACCAGTCTAAATAGCAGAGGAGTGAGGAAAGTAGTTGGCCTTGGCTCCATCAGTACCCAGCTTTCCTAACTGGCATCTCTGGAGGTCTCTGGAGGTCTCAAGAAGGACTTGAGAGATAGTCCTGTTTCTCTCCATTGACTAGAGAGCTGCATGACCAGCACTTGTTAAAATGCTTCCCTGGTTTGAACAAAGCAGCCTGTGTTGTGTAGCATGTGACCACATTGAACTGCTCCTGGGTTGGTTGGTTTCTTTTACTAATGCTGTTGTCATTCAAAGGTTGGTGAAAAACCTGAACAGAAGAAAAGAAGGCTGGATTCCTGTCCACAGTCTGCAGATAGTAGTCGGTGACTGCAGATTTCGGAATGCCAAAGTCGCAGGTATTATATAGCACGCCTAGCAGAAATATTTCATATTTCAAATCAGGTCTTTTAAGCCATTTGCATTACACTTGATGTACTAAATCTGGCTGCATATGCTGCTGCAGGAAAAATAGAAAAACAAGCAGCTACTCCGAAAAGCCTGCAAAAGTAGTAAATTAAGCTTTCTTTTTTTTTTTTGTTTGTTAGTACCTTAAGACATTTCTAAGACTTTAGGCACTAGTAAAATTAAAACCAAGCATTTAAAAACTTAGATTTCTTTGCAAGAGCACTGGGTAGAAGATCCAGGAGAAGAGATGGAGTCTGACCAGGGATTCCTGTGACTGTTTTGCCTACTCGCTGCTGTAGCTCAAACCCCCGTGTGAACAGGAGGTACCTAGGCAAACTCTCCTCCTGCTGCAAAAGACATCATGGCCTGACCCCCAGCACTCTAAAGGCAATACTTCACCCCTGCAGCCTCACTCCTGCCCTCGTTGCTGCCTGCTGGTTAGTCCATCCTTAGGTGAATTTTATAATAAACAGGTTACCAGCTTTTGGCCGAAGGCTTCTAGTCTCAAAAACCCTATTTCTCATTTTCTAGCCATAAATGTACATAGAAATAGGTAGGGAAATGTAACAGAAGACACAAGAAAATGCCTTAAGAGCAGCCTGTTGCCCTTGCCATATATGCAGCATCACCACTCCATGTGTTGCTTCATCACCATGCTGTTCACTGGAAATGGGAGACCAGGGTTTGAGATGGAAACAGCTCAGGAAACTCACATAGACTTAGTCCATTGAAAGAAAAGAAAACAAAACAAAATACACTAGTTATGACCATATGAAGCAAATTTTGCAAGGAGATTTCTCTTTAAATTCTTCCTTTTTGTCAGAATGTATTATTTTGATGAACATGAAAGAAGCCTTCTGAAAGGCTTAAAATTCCAGATAGCTCTTGATGGTTTTCCACTATATTTCGGTGAAATCCTTCCTATACAGAGAGGTATTTTTTATCCCCTTTGTTAAAGGACAGTCGAATCTCATGGGTTGGAGGTTTTCTGACTTTATGTAAGGGGTAGTTTGATAACCAGTGTTCAAAGTTTGCTGGCACTCTGTTTTCAAGATGCAATTACGTCTACCTTAATCTTCTCTGCATCCATAGCTATCCCATCTCACCACATCCTGTGCCTGAGGGTTCTCCAGCCATGAATTCATCTCAAAAACAGGGATCTGGCAAACTTTGAACCCCAGTTTGCTTTGTCAGTGGTCATATCCCTGAAAGCCTAGAGACTCACAGCTCCAGACTGGTTTACAAAGTTGCTGAGTACATACAAACTAAGGAGAATTTCACGAGGTGTAACCACAGAAAGCTCCCCCTGTGGGTCCCACACCACAGCCCAGGTGCTTTGCAGTTATGTCCCAGGGTCTAGTCACAGCACTGAGTCTCTGTTTTCCTTGTGAACAGAACTCTGTTTTCTTTTTGTGCCTGCAGTCTGGAGGCATGATTCTAATTTTACATGCACTTCAGGCAATATTGTGGGATGATATAGGATCTTTTCTTGCTATTTCCTAGAGCTATTCCTAGAGCTTTTCAATTGCAGAAAGATGTAGGATGTTTTCTTGCTACTTCCTAAAGCTATTCCTAGAGCTTTACAGCGATGTGTCCTTATGCCATAAGCAACTTGTACTCTGAAAATTAACTTTCAGACAGTAGCTTTGCATTTAGCAATTCTGTTTCCTCTGTGTACTGGTCACTTCACACTGCAGGTGACACTGTACCACTGACTCCTTGGGAATGCAGTCTGGATTGGGCTCTTTTCTGCTTCTTCAGAAGATGGAGCTCTTGCTCCAATGTAGCAGAGAGAAAATGAGGCAGCCAAGCTTGTAGAACAAAGTAGGGGCAGGAGGGAGCACCAGAATCCTCATGTATTATGAGCTGCCTGTGCTGAAATGCTGTTTTGCATGTAAGCAGAGCAAACATGATTAACATGTTGTGGGGTCCCCAGGAGCTTAGAGCATTCTGAGTCACTTCAGTGCTGGAGGAGAGGCAGTCCTGGCCCTTCATATTACTTTGGAGAGAACTCTAATTAGAAAGAGCAATATTCAGAAAATAGATACTGCTAAGGTATCCTGTGTGCAAGCTAGTGTCAGCTGCCTTGCTAAAGCAGTCAAGCATTACCTGTCAACTGACTTGGCTTTGCTATGAAGTAAGAAGGAGATGTCAGATAATCTCTTAATTTAAGGGAAGGTGTGAGAGCTGCAGCATTACAATCCCAGCTCCTCTTCTGCAGTGGAGCAGGAGACAACATTTCTGCAAGTCCCTTGGTGACTGATGTGCCAAAGGCCGTGATTTATACTGGCAGTGTCTGTGTCAGTGGAGGAAGAAGCATCTTACCTCTCAGCTGTGCTGCAGCACCCACTTCTTGGCAAAGGGAGAGTGGGGTCAGCAGAAATGAGGTCCTTGCTGTAACCCAAAGTAGATGTGACTTGTTTTCTCTTTGGTGACACAGTGCTTGTGTCCAGCAGCAGTGCAGCCTCTCCTCTCATGAAGGTTAAGCTGTGTCCCTGTCGCTCAGCAGTGGTAAACAGATACAAGCTAAAGGAAACATGTTGTTTGGTCCCAGATTTTCACATCAGAGCAAAATGGGGCCAAAGCACTTTCAACTTTTTTCACCTGACCTTCAAAAGCTGGGCAGAGAGAAGGGCGAGTGTCCAATTTTCACTCACTATGTGGAGATTGTGTGAGACTGATTTCTTTTACAGAGAGCGTGAAACAGAGTAGTCTGAAGGGAATTCAAAATAAAGGAAGGGATTAGAATGAAAAGTAGAAGCAGTGATAAAAGACTTATTATAAATATAAATATAAAAGAAATTTCGCTACAACTTTCAAGTTCTTTTAAACAGAAAAAAAAAGTGATATGGCAGAATTTGTCTTGAGCTCAAAGCATTCAGAGCAGGCGTGGAAGGATGCTCTGTGCCAAAGGCAGGCACTCATCAGGCCCTATCCCTGGAAGTGTTCAAGGCCAGGTTGGATGGGACTCTGAGCAACCTGATCTAGTGGGTGGCATCCCTATCCATGGCAGGGGATTGGAACTAGATGATGAAAAGGTCACTTCCAACCCAAACCATTCTGTGATTTAAGGAGGACATAGACTCCTCTTCTACATGCCAGACCCTCTTCTCATTTGTTTTAACACCTCACTTGCCAAATTATCTCTTCCAAGCCTTAAGGGGATCCCCTGTGTGTGCTCTTCATGCCATAAAGCTGAGCAAGTGTTTCCCCTGCTGGTAGTGCCTGAAGGACTGAGCTTGCATGTCCTCTGCTCCTGCTGGCCAGGGTGCTGGGATTCATCCTCTTGACTGTGTGAGCTTAAGGAAACCCTTCTGTGGCTCAAATCTGCCATATTAGGGTATTTATTATATATGGCTGAACTCCTGAGCCCTTGCAGGCTGGCATAAGCATGTTGGCTGAAATGTGTAAGTTTTGTCTAAGTTCTGGTTAAAATGCCACTTGTAGTTTGTTGATGCAGCACAGCTGTTTGCACTATCACTCATGCACTTTAATGATTGCAGCCACAGCCTTTTATATTTATGCAGGGTCCATTAAAGGCAATGCTGATTTCTTTTTGGCCTTTGAAACATAAAGCAAGGTCTCCTCCTATGACCTGAGCTGCCAACCAGCTTCACTGAACAGCTATTTAGTAATGCTGTAGAAAACCATTTTGAGCCTGACAAAATAAGGAGTCTAGAGAAGATATCAGCTGGCCTTGCTGTGATAATGAAGTGATAGATGATAGAAATGAGTCAAAACCTGTGGTCCTGACTTAGTCAAGGCTCTCACCAAAGCCAGTGGGAGTTCAGCTTTTAGGGAGAACTGCAGGAGTGCACTTATTTTTTCTATGTTGTACAAATGTTACATGATTACAGGGTACAATGTATTTCTTGGAATAAGATGCTTTAATATTAACATCATTCTCCATTACTTTATAGATGCTGCCCTGTGTAACACAAGAAAGTTTAGTTCCCCTTGAATTAAGGGTGAACTAGTAGCATCCTATTTTCGATGCTCTTTGGAAGCTTTCAACTGTGTGTTACAGAGAAATAGCACAATAGTTGGAGTTGTCCTGTACTATTCATCACATTCACAGACCTTCACAGCTTCATCTGCACTGAACGGGACTGGGGTCCTAAGCAGCTTCTCATACTCATAAAGGAAGCCATTCTCTGCTCTTTCTTTTTTTTGCCTGTGGAAAGTATGGTATTTTATTAATTTTACCTGCTGTTTTTCCATGACATCCATCATGTTTCATCAGAGAAGTACACTACAGTTTCCTGACACTTTGTTTAGAAGCTTGAAATTTCCTCTACAGGTTGAAGTAGGATTTGCCTACTTATTAGCTGACAACTGTTGAAGCTGCAAATAAAAGAGTTGAGTTTTGGTAAACCAAAAAGAAAAAAACAAACCAAACAAAGAAGCTGTATGTCCTGCTTAATTGATTTTATGGTTGGATTTTTCTTAAATATCTACTTCAGCTATGTGAATGTAATGTTCTGTAAGAGCATCATCTGGCTGACTCACATGCGAAGATGCAATAACGCTAAAAATCCTCTTTTTTGCACTTAAGGTCTGACTCCAGCCCATTGCAGTCAGCCCCCTTGATTTCAGTGAGGTTTGGATCAGGTCAAACTGACAACTCAGGGTTGTCACCAATCACTTAGGGTCCCAAAGTGTCCCAAGGCTGAAACCTGTATCTAGCAAGTGTTGAAGTTTACATTAATGTATGTACTTTCAGAACACGTGCCATAAATCCAAGTTAAATGTCCATGTTTGCACTAAGGATGTTCTTGTGATAAGACTGTACTTTTCAGCATCTTTATCAATAATGTATCTATTGAATTTTTGAGAAAGGAAAAAGAATGTTGAACACTCATAATTTAATTTTGTGTTTCTTTGTCTAGTTTTGCTTTTGTAGGTAGGTACAGGTGGTTTGAACTTTAAAGCAGATGTGTGCAAAGAGCACCTGACTGTGTGGAGAGCAGGGTTTATAGTGTGCATGCGGTAGTGAATTTGCTCTGTCCCGTCAAAATAAAATATTTATGCCGTGGACTAAAGGGGGACCTTTATGATCTGACTTTTATTTGTGAACTGATTCTTAAACACAGTCCTAAGTTGTTAAGTTAAAACATACTGGGGTTTGCTTTGGGGTTTTTGTGACCATTTTTGTATGGAGGAATTGTGGAGCTACTCGATGGCTGTGGTTGCCTGGGGGTTCCCCATTGCACAGTGGACATTTCTCCACTTTGGGTGGCCAGTATTGCGGGTAAGCCCCATACACCCCCAAAAACACAACAAGCTGAGTCTGAACTGAGCAACACCAGAAGACCTAGAGAGATCCTAGTATCCTTTCAGCCACTGGCAAACACAGCAAAGAGGTTTTAAGCCACTGAAGGTTCTTTTCATCTACTTTAAAATCGGTCACAATGCACTTGTTAGGTGGAAAAATAGGAGTGTCTTAAGTTACTGTCAGGGCTGTTTATAGTGGTAACAATTCTTGTGGTAACAGTACACATTTTGAGATACAACTGTAAATATTTGTTTCAGACATAGCACACATTGCATATTAAATGGTTTTAATCTTTTTTGTCTTCCATAGTTTTAAATCTAAGCTTTTATTAATTTATGAAGTTGATAAGTTCTGCAACTCTGAATGTACAGTCTGAGGTTTTTAACATTTGAAACTTTGCACACAACATGGTATGTTACCCTGAGTATGCTGTTGAACTAGGCTCTTCATGTATATGTATAAATTACAGTAGAGAATTTTCTCTGACTGCAAGTTTAAATGAACTATATTGTATATGTACCTGTAAAAAATGTGTTAAATCTATATTTAAAAATTAAAAACTTGTTAAATAAATCCATATGAGAATATGCAATTCTGTTCAAAGATGCCTCTGCTATAATTCTAGGGGAAAAAAAGTGTTGGTTTTATTTAATTTATTTGGAGCAACTAAACCCTTCTTATATGCATTCTGATTTTAAGGTAAATCAGTGGCAGGTGATCCAATTAGCTTCTTGGTGGCAATGAAATTGGGAGAGGCACATCAGTGCTCAGACTGATGTCAGAAAGAGCAGCTACTCAAATCTCACCCTGGCTCAGGGCTTCTCCATCCCCAGCCTTCCCTTCATTCCAGCACTGGGCAGCACTGCCAGGAGGGACCTCTGGGCTGAGGACTGTGGGGTTGTTCTCATGGGTGTCTCCCAGGGAATTACCTACCTCTGGGGTGCCCCAGGCTATCTGTGCTCAGGGGGCATCCCACAAGCTTGTTTGGGGAGGGCAACACCCCATCTCCATCCCCACCAGCAGTGCCAGTTGCTGCTGTCTCTAATTTAGCATGATTAATATGGAGACCAGGACAGGTAATGACCACCAAGCAGTTCTCTTTACAATCCTAACAAGGCTTAGCAGAAATCATTATCATAAAGCCTGGCACTACCTTTAGATGAGTTTTACATAATTTTAGGTCATTTTTACAGTCAATTTTATGCTGTCAGGAAGCCGAGGAGCATTTCCTGCTGCCTGTGATCCATCTCAGTCTGGCTCATGTGAAAACAACTGGCCAAGAGCACTGTGGGTGCACTGCTCTATATATTCACCTCCCTTGTGGGCTCTTGCTTCTGGGATGTTTGGGGAGGATTCTGGTGTCTGAGGCACCAGTGCCTGATGGGTTCCCCTTACTTGCAGTGCTCTGTGACATCTGTGGGCAGTGTTGGTGGCTTGCTGGCCCAGGGCATGTGTCAGCCATGCCCCTGCTCATCCACACCAACCTCTGCATTCAGGATTTGGGGACTTACACCACTTCAGCAGTGCCAGTGCATTCAGGAATACAGTCATGGATCATTAAAAGGGCTTTTTATTTCCTTATTACCACATTTTAAGTTCACTTAACCTTTGCCTTCCAAGAGCAGAAGCTATTTAATTTAGAAATGTTTATTAAAATGCAATCATTTCTCAAAAACAGGGAGTTTGCTATGATCTCTCTTCAACTAACCAGTCTATCCCCTGGCACAATGTATCCTCCCCAGTGAAAGCATAACACTCCCTTGAGTTAGGTGAGCCTCGTGATTTGCTTTATCCACTTCACATATTTGGAGACCCTGGTGTAGATGCCATATTTGCCTGGTTTGGCACATTCCTCGCCCCAGCTGGTGATCCCTGTGAGAAACCAGGTGCCCTCAATCTCAGCAGTGTAGGGACCTCCGCTGTCCCCCTCGCAGGTGTCGCTGCCCCCGGATGGGTAGCCTGCACAGAACATGTTCCTCAGGATGGTTGTGGAGGTGCTCTTGAGGCAGGTTGGCCGGTCAACAAAGGGCACCTTGAGAACCTGGAGGATGGTGGCTGGTCGGCCACGGAAGAGCCGGCTGCCCCAGCCGCTCACTGTCCCTGTCCCTTGCTTCAGCAGGGTGTTGGTGAACTCCTGGCTGCCAAGGCAGATGGGTGTGACATAGCTGTTGAAGCTGAGGGGCTCGTCTAGCTCTAGAAGGGCAATATCATTGTGGTACTCGTTGATTGTGGCGTTGTATGTCGGGTGGGGAAGCATTTTCACCACTCTACGCCTCTGCTCTGTGTGGTCGTTCTTCTCGGTGTTGTGTTCACCTGCAGAGACAATTGTGACTTAGGCTGGATTCCTCCATGGCCGGACCAATGACCATGTCCTGGAGAGGTCATCCCAGTGTGATTCCACCCCATCTAAGTGGCTGCAAACGGCTGAACCTTCAGACTGCTCTGGGACTGGTACTGTCCAGGCTGTTTGCTGCTTGTCAAAGGGAGCTGGAGGTTCCCTCATGGCAGCACCTACTTTGTCCCTGCAGCCGACAGAACCTGAACACCCAGGTGTGACACCAGGTACACACTGTCCAATTATGTACCAAAGATCCAGCTTTTGCCAGAGTTAGTAGCAATGTGGCTGTTTTGGGGTTTTAACATCCTCAGAGAGGTGTAAGGGAATGTTGTCTTTGCATTAAAGGGGACAAAGCCCTTTAAGGAAAAATCTTCGTTTAAAATAAATGATTTATTAATAAAAAGAAACCTGACCTTCCCTTTTCTAAAACCACACATCCACGGGGCAGAATGGGGTGCAGGAGGCTACAAAATGCCACAACCTGATGCTCACAGGTGCTCCTGGGTTCCAGCCACCCGCCCGAGGCTCAGCTGCTCACAATCGCTGCCGGCAGCTTCAGGTTCTTGTAATTTAGTTGCTGGCAGCTTGTTACTTCCCTTCCCGGCTTGTGTAACAGGTAGAGAGAAGGGAAAATGTTCTGTGATCTCAGGTCGGAGAACGGGCAGATCTGGGTCTGCCTGTAGCCGAATCCTTTCTCCTGCCTGCGCGCTGCCTGTGCCGAAGGCTGGAGAGCAGGATGACTTTTTCCGATTGCTTTCTCGCAGCCCCAGAGGCGCAGGGTGTGTTTAACCCCTGCTGCGGGGTTTCTACACGCTCTGCTGTGATCTCCAGAATATATCATCTCCTCTAAACAATATCTGCAGCACTGCTGGCCCTGTCCGTGTCCTGTGCCTGCGGCTGCCTGCGAGAAGCAGCACGGAGCCTGCGAGAGAGGTGAGGTGGATTTCTGCGGTCACGCTAATGCTGGAGAAGGCGGGAGGGTGCTGAGAGGTTTGGTTTTGGTTTGTGTTTTTTTTTTTTGGTTTTTTTTTTGTTTTTTTTTTTTTTGGTTTTTTTTTTTTTTTTTTTTTTTTTTTTTTTTTTTTTTTGCTGCAGAGTGTGAATGTTAGCTCCCTTGCAGGCTGTGTTTCTACAAGACAGATGTAGGGGAGACTTTCAGATGGTTTTTCTTACGTTACAGCTGCTTGCTACTGTTGGGGACCTGAAAACATGCTTCAGGGATGAAAGTGGAGAGGCAGGGAAGCACAGGGGAGGGAAATGCCTCTTCCACCTCCTGCTATAGATTTTTGGGCCTCCTCTGATGTTATATACAAAGCCAAACACTTAGCATGAATAGATGTGGAGGACTTTGATGTTGCCCATGCAGCATACACAGTGCAGGCACAAATTCCAGTGTCCCTGGAGCCCTGCAAAATCATGTTTTGATTTCTTGACTTGCTGTATGGCCAAAATTCCACCCTGGAAGCCCAGCAGTGCTGCAGAGTGGTGTGAAGGGAGTGTGAGGTGACTTGGCTGATAACATATCCTAAATGGAGGGAGTGTGTGACGTGCAGAAAAGAGTCTGAAAGGAGAGGCAGTTTGCATACAGATGCAGCAAACACATAACTTCTATCCAAATGGAAATGTGCTTTTCTGGGGGGGAGACTGTTTTTGCATGGGGCGTTTCATACTTTCCCACATTATTGGGTGCAGGGCTGGGCTTAGTGCTCAGCTTTCCAGCAAAACTGCCTGGAAGCAGATAGCAAAAAGTGCTGTGTGCAAGCTGTGATCCTCATCCTGCCAGCACCTGGCAGTAGTGCCCAGCCCCATGGCACTCAGCCTCCAGGGTCTAGCCAGGCACGCTCAGGAGCTTGGCCTTGTTGACATGGAAGATAAAGATGCAGCTGGAGCCCTTTTGATGAGCTTGTTTGTGTAGGTATAAACTCAACATATTGAGGCTGAGGTAAAATGTAATTTTTGTCACTAATACATTTCATAGTTCTTAAACAGAAAGCACAGATCTTCCATGCCTCCTCTTAGTACTGCTGGTAGCAATTACTAACCATGTCACTGTTCTTGCTTCTGTACCTATTGGTGTAACCTATGAAGATATTCATACAGGGGAAAAACAAATACTTTGGGGAAGCTGATTCTGACACAGGTGTGAAATGTGGTACCTTGAATGCTCACCAAGGCCCCACACTGAGCTATCAGGGGGCTGCCTAGCAGGAGGTCTGGCACAGCTGGGTACTACAGTTCAGGGGGAAACACCATTTTTCAGGCAGATGAATATTTGTTTTTTAAAGTAATAGCATTACTCATTGTGCAGCCTGGCTACGCAGCCCCGTCCAACCCCCTAGAGACCCTGCTGTACAAGCAAACTTTTCCACATGCCAGCCCAGCTTCTCTACCTCAATACATAAATTCTGTTTACTTCTAAAAAGTTAGGAGCAAAAGTAATCATCTTATCCTTGCAAGGAGGTATTCAGGTTACTGATGTCCCTCTTGAACCAGCCATACAAATCCTGAGCATTCTCTGAAAGTTATCTGAAAAGGTAATGTGAGCTCCAAAAAGAGGAGAATTCCCCAGTGAGGCCTGCATGGCCAGCAGAGATAAACATCCACCACAACAGTTCACGAGGCAGCATTTTAACTGAAGTCCTTAGGGCTTTAAAGCAGCCTGGATGATTCTTTGGCTCAGGTGAGATTGCCTGTGGTCAGGCTGAGCAGGGTTTGCAATATGGCCCAGCAGCTCTGTGGCTTTGGGACCAAGGCCAGACCCAGCTCACTGCTCCCATCAGAGGTGTTGGTACGTGCAGGAACCAGGCTGATGTAATTCTGAAACCTGCAACTGGGACCTCTGTGCCCTATAGCAACTTGTGCCATGCTGCTGCCCATCATGATGGTGTGGATCACAGTGTTCTGTGCAATACCTTGTCCTGACCAGTGGAAGCCCAGTCCCATGTCCCTCCCCTGTGCTGGCCCAGTGCTCCTGAGGTGCTCACCTGCCACAGCAGTGATGTTGAAGCCTGGCTTCAGGCAGTGTGCCGCTGTCACCACCCATTTCTCATTGATGATGGATGCACCACAGAAGCCCACACCATCACTGTTCACCAGGTGAACCTGTGGGAGCAGGAGAAAATCACACTCATCTGTTTGTGTAAACCTGGACTGGTGGAAGGTGTCCCTGCTCATGGCAGGGGGATTGGAACTAGATGATCTTTAAGATCTTTCTAGCACAAATTCTTCTATGATTCTATGATCTGCTGAAACTGATGGAGCCAAATAATGAGCCACATTGTTCCTTGCAAAGCTCCGCTTCCTCAGCCTTCAGCTTAATTTTGGTAAATTCATGGACTGCAGGGCAATTTGGTGCTGTAGCTGAATATAGAATATTTTGTGCCTTACAAGATAAAGATGCTATGACTCTGACATTTGGCTTTTTTGACAGGGTAGACCCCCATCTAAGCGACTGTGGTTGCTGTGACACAAAATTTTGTACAGAAAGAAGCTGTGTTCCTGTTAGACTTGAGATACATTGCTATTCTAACCTCAGAGATGGGCTTTGAGTATTTAAAAGTAGTATAACCCTGCCTTTGGGAAGAAATTAATTGGCAGAGTGACTGCTGGGGTTATAGAAGAATTGTAGAAAGAGACAGTACCTGCCAAGGCACCTCGCCTTTCATGCTGTCTGTCCCACCGACAACCCGGGTGCTGTCCTTAATTATTGGTGTGATTTTTGTGGTGGCAGCAGTGCTGATTTCTGTGATGTTGTCGAGCCCCTCCTCATGAGCATCCTCATGGTCATCGTTAGTTATGTTCCAGTTCTCAAAGGTGTTCATGGATCGGGTGAACTTGCCCTTCACTTCAGGAGCCGTGATCTTCCCGCAGGGATATGGCACTGCAAGAGAAACAGTCATGGTTACAACTGGCTGCGTGTCATGTTGAGAGTTACAGCAGCTCAAGGAACAGGGGAGGAGGCAAACGCTGCCTCATCTCAGCGCCTTGTTTGGGACCAACATGGGAGACACATGTCAGTGGGATGACCAAGTGTTCCCTGTGTTAACATGCCCGTGCCTTTGAGCTGCAGTGTAGGTAATATGTAAGAGTAGCAAAAGCATAAATTGTTTCTGAGCTTTAGAAATCTAAACAGCTTTAAAAAGGGGAAAAGCCTGTGTTGAGCTTGCACGCCTGACAGGCTGGTGCAGCTGTGCCTTCTCTTGGCGGGATGCTGTGGCGCATTCCTTTGAGGCTTGTGGCAGGCACTTTGGCTGGCATTTCTACAGCAACTGACTCCAGAACAATAAATGTCCAGCTGGGAGAGGACAGGAAATAAGATCTGCCAATTGTACAGATAATCCCGCTTGGCACCAAGGTGAGGAAAACATTAATAAACTCTTTCTAGAGTTGTAGATTTTCTCTGTTAATGAAGATCTCATCTGCAGGCTTGTTTCAGATGAGCTCTTCCCATTTCTCTCCTACGCAGTGTGTGTTGTATTCCTGTTGATAGTGGCAGTCAAAATAGTAAGTAGCATCAGGCATTGTCTTTTATCTGAAAAGCTTTTGATAGCACTGAGCAAACAAACACTAGTATAAAGTCAGATGCGAGTGTGGTCTACTGAGATTTCATCCTTTATTTTTAAACAGTCCACTTTAGGAACAGGACTTAAATAAGTGTTGAGTGATGGAAAGTGCTACCCATGAGGTTAAGATAGGAAATGAAGTTTTCAGAGCCAACAAAAGCTAAGCTTTTGCAGGAAGGGCCATCACTAAACCTGAAAGATGATCTTTTTGCTAAGAGGAAACCTTCCTGGTCCAGTGAAAGTGATACTGCATATTGGGCAACACAGAACTGACCTATTAATGATCTCTGTTAACAGGACTCTCAGCCTAAGATACTTCCTACACTGATTGTTTAAAGCCAACACTTTCAGGAGTTCAAAGTGTTCCTGGCTGTAGCTCTCAGCCCTTAGCAAACTAATTCACCTGTGCAGGTACCCTGAATGCAGGTACCTGCATGCAAGCTTGGGTGTGCAAACCTGTTACACTCAGGTGTTAGAAATATGACAGCTAAATTGACTTTAAATGACAAAGTATTTATTTACAAAGACTCCTCTCTCCTCTGCCAGATGTGCTGTGAGGTGTTCATGCCCAATTAACTTCCTGTGTTGTGGCAGATTGGGTCTGTGTAGTTAGAATTTTTGTAACAGCCAAGGACAAGGGTAAAGCTGGGGAACATAACAAAAGCTAGCTATTATTTAGCACTATATGAAGCTGCAGTCATAAGCAATGCATTTCCCTTCCACCCCACTCAAAACCACAGACAAACCACCTGGTCTGATGGGTTGTCATTGATGGTCTCTTGTGCAAATACACATTGTTAGGAGGACACACCACCACAAAGCTTCACCTGTATTCACCCAACTCACCCTAATTATAACTGGTTGATGACCAGCCATAAAAGGGACCATCAGAAAGATTTACAGTAAGAAAGATCATCTTTTGTTCTGAAAAAATCTGAGGCATCCTCAATGCAGAAGCAGTAGCTAAATAGTAGCACCTATTGGAAGAACATGGGGGTGAGCTCTGGCTGTCTGAATGCTGGTGTAGCTGAACATCACTTTTCTGCCTCCAGAAAACTACTGATCCATATCTAGAAATATGATATGGCTGCAAGTGGAAGAGACGCCTGTGAGAGCAGCCATCTGAAACAAGCATTTGCCTTATAAACAAATTCCCAAACAATCATCCTCCTTCTCCACCCACATAGACTAAAAAATGGATGTTTAAATTAAATCCTTTGAGCCTGACCCTACATCTGCCCTTGGGAAATTGCAGGGTCAGGCTCTTTACATTAGCTAAGCAGGAAAACAAGACTGGTTTCCAACCGATACTGCATTTCTATGAGATCCATGTATCTAAATCCAGGACAAGACCTTGAAAACTTTAACCCAAATCTCTTAAAAAAACAGTTTAAAAGTTAACCTGTAGGTTCACAGGACTTTCCATCGTCATTAAGTCTATAGCCAGCGGCACAGGAACACACAACTTTCCGTGGTGGGTCATGACTGCAAAAGTGCTTGCAGCCTCCATTTTTAATAGCACAAGTGACGTCTGAAAGAAATTAAAAAGAAACTGTGAGAGCTCTTCCAGAATATTACTTGTCAGAGATTTGTTGGGACTTGGACTTTTGGGCTCAGTACCCCATTGTGTTTGATCGAAACTATGGAAAACATGCTTGTTTGCAAGGGGAGCATTTCTCCAAATCACAATGAAGGAGCATCAGGCAACTCTTCAAGAAGGCAGGTTGAGGAGCCTATAAAAGGTCCTGCAGAGTTCTGGCACAGCCTTCTGCCTCCAACAACTGTGTGCTGTTTGAAATTTGGCAGCCTGATCCTAAAGGACTCCTGCAAATATTTGCTTACAAGCCACATGATTTCCCCACAGTTCTTCTTTCCTCCCACTGTGCTTACAGCAATCCAGCCCAGGTACGGATGCTTGCAGAAAACACCATGTGTCAGATTGGAGCAAACTCTGAATCCAAGCAGGGCTTTGTCCTGGGATTATCACTGGGCTCTGAACTAAAACCCCAAGCGAAGTCATATGTTCTTCCAGACATACCAATAAATCATCAGAGCCTGATATGGAAGAACCATTTCAGCTGGATGTTTGATGAAACATGTCCAAACCCAAGGCAGAGCAAGATTCCCATGACTTGCACCTGTCTTTTCTAAACCCACCTCTCACTTGTCTGTGGTGGGAACACCATCTCTTGGAGGTGGGAAACTGCTAATCCACAGAGGTCCTTTCAATTCTCAGTGAGTTTTCAAGTAACTTCACAGCAGATTAACTCCACTCCTACTTCCTCAAGGACACCTCCCTTCCTGTAGCCATTTTAATGCCATCATTTACTATTTTTACAGAGCTCCTCTTCACGCCTCACTTCTAGCTCTATTTTTGCTCCTGTCTCACTTCCACAAGAAATCTGCAATGAGACTATTTAAATTTGATGCAGCTTTGAAATGCTCTTTTTAACGTACACTCCTCTCTTGCCAGAGCAGAAGCACAACTAGAAAGAGAATCTTTTATTAGTGCAGTGAGTCTAGCACATTATGCGAGTCGCACAGCCCCTGATTATATTATAAATATAAGAGCTGAATATCTCTCTTGCTTAAATTATCAGCTGTTTGGTTTTCATAAACTCCTCAACCCATCAGGAAAATATTTGCCTTTTGTTTGCCTTCAGAATCAAGGTTGCTGCTGATAATTATAATTATAAATTTAGTAGAGTGCCATGGAGAGTAGTTTAGGATAATCCTGTCCTGCTCAGCACCTGCTGCCCATCCTGGCATGAAAAATGGAGAGGGGGAGTGGGAAAATGGGGGCCCCATTGGGGTCAGTGGAAAACTATTACTTTCAATGGGTGAGCTCATTGTCCCTAATTGATGAGCAGCCCCAGAAAGGCTTATGCTGGGGAGATAAAGGAAGGTCTCTGTGTCAACATTTGCACTGGCAGCCGCAGCGAAACAAAAGACCTTGAGCCTGAGTCTCCACTGAACTCTGCATAAGAGCAGGTGCTCAGCGGAGGTGGAGATGTGGCAATCCCCTGGCCAACAAGCTTGTCTTACAGCAAGACAAAATGTGTTTGAAACAGCCCTCTAGTAAGATGAAAATCTGTGCTCAATTTGATCCCATGGGATTTCCTGTAGAGCAGAGCAACCACTGGAAGGGTCCCCAGTACGTACCTATCTCACAGTTTCTGCCTTCATACCCAGCTGGGCACCAGCACACATAGGAACTTATTTCATCCTTGCATCTGGCTCCATTCTTGCATGGGTTGGGGTCACACTGATCTCCATCTTGGAGAGAAGACAGAAGAGTTGACATATATAAGTGTCCACCATGGCTGATGCAGACCATGTGCTGGAGCCTTGCTCTGTGCAAGCCTCCTGTTAAAGATATGCAAGAGACTGCACTGCTTCCTTGTTTGTAAAGGAAAATAAGTCAGATCCTGGCAAGTATGTAACAGACAACATCAGCACTGGGGTAACAGCAGCAGTGCTTTACCCAGAGTCCTAATTGTGTACCCTGTCCCATCTGGGTTAATTTTGCTCCTTTAAGCAGAATCCCTCTTCAGTTGCCCTCACAACATCTCAACAGGCCCTAATGTCTTGGCCAAGTTAGAGAAATTTAAAAGTTTTTCTTCCTCAAGAGTGGTTAGAGTATCCTAGTCTGGATTATTTTAACACCACTGTCCTGTGAAAGTTTGGGTCTGTCCACTTGGGTTTGGAGAACTCTCTGTGTATTAGGATTGAGAATATCCATCATTAGTCTTTCTTTCTTAGTGTTGTACTGCTAATAACTGATCTAGGTTTTTCTTTATGTGTCAGGGCTTTTACTTTTACAGTTGCCTACAGTTGAGAAGCTGAAGCTTTAATGAAAACACTCACTGTAGCAAAATTGGCTAAATAAATCAGTGACATTAAATGACAGGGAATGCCCTTTGAAATGCTTATGCCAAAACACAGAGGAAGGGGAAGGTCTTGCTGAGTTTGTGTCCTGCTAGTAAGTGTGGAAGTTAATGGTCCTTTCAGGAATGGGGTGGAATGTAAAAACTCAAACAGGAACAAAACAGTTTTGGCTTGTCTAAAGTATGGCGTCAGGGTTTGCACATAAGGTGAGGATTGCAGTTGTTGCCTGGTGAGGGCAACTGGGGCTTGGGTGCTGTGGAAGGAATGAGCTCCTGTGAGCTATGCACGTTGGGAATAGCAGCTTGGATGCTGAACAGTAAGCCAGGCATTTTAGATGATAGAGAAATATATGGCATTTCTTACTTTTTATGAGCTAATATCTGTCAGGGAAAAAAACTTAGTGTTGAGTTTCATCAGCTGGCTTTCAGAGGACAGTCCTACAGTGCAAATATAACTTTTTTATTTTATAGTCTGGACTGAATAATCTAAATTATTTAAGGCTTTTCAGTGAGATGTTCTGGGCACTTTGCCAATCAACAAAGCAGTTCGTTTATTGAAACGCCCTTAAAATTAGTTTCATATGTTGTAGTGGGCATTGACATCTTTTTGTCAAGGGACTGATGAGTTGTTGGGGATAGAGGCTGAAAAGGATCAAGAAAACAATGAAGTTAGGGTTTGGGAGCAATGGTGTGAATTGCAAACAGCTGTTTGCTATGATTGTGTTGAGGCTCCACATGACATTTCTAGAGATTCACACTGTGCTTTCATGAGGCTGGGTCTTATCTGGAGGTATCTGCTCAAGAACAAAGAATTTGCTGTCTGCTGAAGGGGTGTTAATTATTGCTGTGTGTAACACAGCTGAAAGTAGAAGCCCAGAGTGTGACCTGGGCTCAACAGGTCCAGTAGTCTTTGTGAACTGGTTTTGTTCAGTGAGGTTTCTGAAATTTTTTAAAAAAACCTGCTTGAACAAAGTAAATGCTAAGACTTTTTTTTTTCTTTGACATTTCTATACAAATGGGACAGACCCAGGGTTGGTGGCTGCAGGATTTAGGGTGAATGGCTCTGACTAAATTATAACACAGTTTCTGGATTCTGGAATACATTTGTTACAATAACATCTGCTATTTATATTCTGAAATTTGAATGTTAAGCATTTGAACAGGAAGAAAGCAGCTCTTACCAACGTATGTTGTCCAAAACTCCATCTGCAAGGGGAAAAAAATAAAAAAGAAGTTTCCTTTGTTTTCTGATTTCTGGGCACTGTCTGACTGAATTAGTACAGGGATGACTCCAAAACTGAAGGAAAAGACTTGCAGGGAAACCGCACTCCATAATCTCAATGGTGACTGACAAAGCTTTTAAAGCAGTTCCCCAGCCCAATGGATGGATCACAAATGAGAATCAGCCATACCAGGTGTTGCTTTTGGCCCTGCAGATTTTCTTTTTGCTGTTCACTCCTCTTTCCCCTCTGTGTCTTACCTGAAGGGCTCATAGAGGTATGGGCAGGGGGGAACAAGTTGCTGCCATTTTTGAGCAGCTATACTCACTGTTTTCTCTGTGTTTTCAAACACTTCTCGGGCTTCTTCAAAGCTGCATTTTTCTTCTATGCATTCTCTCTCGAGGTTCCCAGGAATAACCTCTTCCAGTCTGTTTGAGTTGGCTCGCTTTTGCCTCTGCAGAACTGAGTTTGCTTCTTTGTTCTCAATGAAGACTGCAATTTGAACAGAAATAGGGGCTGGAGAGGAGCATGTGTGGTCGTGTAGTGCAGCTGCAATGGATTATCAGGGCTGTGTTCTGTTAGAAAGCAAGCCCTTTTCAGACATTCACTCCACTTTTTCCCCACGCCCTGGGACATTTCAGAAGTGTTATCATCTACCTGAGGTTTCTTTGATGCCCAACTTAATTGCAATCCAAAGAATCAAATCTAGAAGATCAAGTGTCAAAATAGTCAATAGACAGAAATGGCTGATGGTGAGAGGGTGACTGGGAGAGCTGAAGTTTGATGCTTAAAATACCCTAAAGCAGATGGTGTATCTCCTATCACAGATGCATAGATTGGAATAAGCTCTTTGAGAGGGGAAAACAATAGGCTTTTTCATGCTGCTGCTTGGTGAGGTCTTGTTTGGACACAATAATTGTCTTGCTTTAACTCTCTCTGCCTGTTTTGGCTGTGAAAGGCCATTTGCCTCTACAAGCAGCTGCAGCCCCTGGAAACGATGGGCCATTTACTTCTCTCCCTGTTCCTCACCCTTCGTGTGCCTGTGTCCCACCGTTTCCTGATGACAGAAGGGGTGTCTCCCTGCCCCTACCTCCGGGCCATATCATGTCAACAAGGATGTGTGCATCCACCTTCAATGGGCTGGCCAAACTCTTGGCAGAATCACCAGCAGAGAGCTGCTCACAATGCAGGGACCCCCGGTCTGGGTAAGATGCCCATGGTGGCCACCAGCCTTCCCATGGTGGCTGCGTGGTGAAGGGCATGAGAACATGCAGTCTCATCATGGTGCTACCATGGATGTTCTCCTGGCAAGGCCATGTGTCCCATCAGCAGGGACAACAGCAGCGGCCACCCTGTGGCAGCCTTCTGGGAGGGTTTGCTTCTGACCCAATTCTCAGGGAACCCCTCCTCTCTTGAGGACTCTTCTTCCACCATCCCACCACTCCAAAGCACATTATTCACCCAGAGGAGCTTCTAACTTTGCTTCCCCAGTTTCTTCTCTCTGCACCCTTCCTTAGCACTCGTAGTATGTCGCTTTTTGTCACCAGATGGCACGGTAGAGCAGCTCTTGGAGCTGCTGGTGGCCACCCGTGACATGGATTCTCATCTGGGGGTTCTGTGCTGGAAGGGGGTCAGGTACTTGTTGGACTGACATTACTGAGGGTTAAAGAAAGCATGAGCTCAGCCAGGTGGGCATACAGGAGAGTGAGGGGTGAGTACCAGCTGCTTGTCCCTTCTCATGGCTAATTCCTGCTCCAGATCCAGAGCTGACCGCAGCCCCACCAAGCCTGAAGAGGGTTGGTTTTGTTGAGCTCTCATGAGCTCTGGGAAGTTTGGTCTGATTGCCACCATGCCACTGACAGTGTAACAAACCCCTTCACTGACAGATGTGCAAGAGACTGAACTAACAACTTTTGCAATGCTTTTGATCATTGTACAGCAAGGCTACACCTCTACCTTCCTTGTGCTAGTGAGGTTTTGGTTAACAAGAAAAGGATAGGTAAAGCACTGACCTCTGATGAAGCCAGGCTTGTTTCAAACATTGCAGCCCCTGCAGGGTGGCTGGTCCTGTCTCAGCTGTAGGGTTGTGGTTTACATGTGGGACATGAACACACATCCTCATGTTGGCCTCCCCAGCCACGTGGCACTAGGAGCACAGCCTGTCTGGGGGAGACCTGCCCCCTCCTCCTCATGGCATGGAGGCTGAAGCCTCCAGCTTGGCCCCAGGCTGGGCAGCAAAGGCTCAGGTGGGAATGATGGTGCAGCCTTCCTTGGTTTTGTCACCAAGTTGGGCTCTCCATATGCTTAGTGCCCAGGAAATGTGATGTGGGCACAGCCACATGTTGCCCTGCATGGAGTGAGGCAGCTGTGTCAGACACACTCCTTCATCTCTTCCCGTTGGGATGTGCCAGGCACCTGCCACAATTAACCAATTTAATGAAGAGAGCTCATTTTAATGAATGCAGCTTTACCTTCCTTCAGATCCCTCTAGGCTCTCTGCGTTGCTTTCTGATCCCACACGCTACTTTACAAGCAGAACTTGATTTGGATTGAAGGTTGCAGGCCCCATGGGGTGACAGGAATGGCACTCACCTGGCTGGAAACCATCCTCATACCAAGAATATGCTCACATATAACTTAACAACTTGTGAACTGGTATCTGAAGGATACCAGATGGGTCTCTGGTGCTGCAGGGTACTTGTCCTGCCAGCAGAGTATTGTACTTCAAAGGGGGTACACCTGGGTGTGTGGTGGTACCAATATGAGGTTCTGCTCACTTTTCATTGCTGAGCAAACATTTTGGAAAGAGCCTTTTTTTAACCTGTTACTAGCAATGTTTTAATGAAAGAAGAAGTACTAGCCTTACAGCAAACAAGAACTCACATTGGATGTGAACCAGCCTCTGCTGGAACTGTTTCTGCTACAGATAAATCAAGCAACAGCCTGCATTACTATGTGTGATTGCCCACATCCATCAACTGCTCTATCTTGTCTACAGTTCTGGCTGCATCTTACAATCTTTGTTAAATTCACACTGGATTTGGCTTTAAACAAACCTCACAGTGGCAAATCCAATGACTGTTTTATGGATGTGGGCACTTGTTTATACTCCAGGACAAAGTGATGGCACATGAAGAGGTGTGGATATTACTCCACGAGCAATGCTCTCCGCCTTTTTACTTGTGTGTGTGCATTCTAAAATGGCTGAATCAAGCTCTGAAAGCTTAAAAGCTGCTAAAAAAAAATCTACAAAAAATTCTGTTCTTAAAATTAATCCCTGTGACACATTCTGTGTAAAATGAGCATAAAACCTATTATTTCATTCCCAAGAAAAGAACCAGAGCTTTAAAGAGGAGCTATGAAATGCAACAATCCCTCTGAGCTGTCTTCTCTCATATGACTGCACAAGCTCTCCCGCTGTCAAGTTACAAACTGTCCCTTTGCCAGTGTCCATAATGCCCCATACACAAAGTGAAGGATTTGTTAGGTTTTAAATGAACTCACCTGTACTTTCCTCACCAAGACAAGCTCCCAGAAGACAAATGGAGAGTACAAGGAGGATATTTGCCATCTTCTTCCTACTGCCCAAAGTTCTCGCTGACAACTTGTTCGGGTGGTGGAGCTCAGTCAATAGTTCCAAAGTGCAAGTGCTTGTTTATTGACTCTGGGTAACCCTTTAATTTAAGGTCCCCAGATGTGCCATTGCTGAAACTTGAAATGACAGCATGGGTGTTATTGGAGGAGGCACGTCCACGTGCAAGAAATCTGCTGGGTTTTTATGGTCCTTGGGCTCATCTTCTGCTGTGTGGAATATTACTGCCATGTCTGGGGGTTGAGTATGGCTCAAGAATAAATTAATTGAGCTTTAGTGAACCTCTTTAAAGCACTGAGTTCCCCATTCCCACCCAGTGGATATTGTCGACCATATAAAATTCAACAATATAATTGTATAATTATACTGTTATACAATTATAATTATACAACAGTATAATTTCAAAGGCTTCAGTATAGTCCATGGTTTGTTTTTGTGTGAAACCATTTATACTTAATGATGGGCTACTTTCAAACTTTTAAAACCCATATCTTCCCTTCTTCTGTCTTTCTCTTATTATGAAGAGCTATTTCAGGATGAATAATTGCTTTTGGGAAAATGCTGAATACTGCAAAAAAAACGAGAAACACATAAACTTCTGGAAAGGTCAAAAACCTCTCCCTGACCTCCCTCCTTGAGAAGTTTTAAGGAAAGTAAGCACTCGCTCTCCAGGGAGTGCTTGTGGGCTTTCTACCAATGACCTGTTCCTCAAAACCTGCTTCCAAGTTTCTGCTGCTTCCCCTACTCCCCAGGCACAGGACAGAACTGGAATCCATCATTGCACCTGTGCACATCTGGGGCTTGCCCAACCACAGAAAGGTCTTAGACAGAGGTGTTTTAAAGGACAACTCCATTTTTAGTGTGCTGGTTGTGCTATTGGCATTTGGTATTGGCTTAGTTCTAGTTCCAGGCTTGAGAAAAGCAGCAAGAGGCTCAAGGTTCTGATGGCCTGTTAAAGCAGGAGAGCTAGAAGAGGTGATCTGGCAGGTTTAAGCAAAGAAAGATGGATGTTCTGCTATTGTCAGTGCAAAGGAACCCCACAGTGTTTCATGGTGCTGTGAGTGCTCACAAGCAGTCAAATATCATCCAGAGATGTGTCTCCCAGGCTGGAGAGCTATTAGTTGCTATGGGGCTACAATAACACTTGTGTAGTTGTTAAAGTGTTTGCTTGAGTTTATGAACCATAAATTCTGTGCATTCAGTTCAAAAAAATTAAAAATGTTCCTTTGTCAAGTAAATGGGAAAGACATTTATGTTTGCATGGGTATTTGGAATTAATTTGGTATGCAACACAGACCGATCAGCTGCAGGTAAATAGGAGATGCTGAATGCGAGTTGCAGCCTTGTGAGATACGTGTTGCCTAGGTGGAAAAAATCCTTTATTTTCCCTTTCTCGAGCAAACAAAAGGTCCTGAAACCTCTAATACATCTTGTTTCTTCTTGCTCCATTTGAAACAATCTTTATTCATCACTGACAGTAGCTTTTGTTATCAAATTTCTATGGTAGATAAATGAGTTAGGATGAGGTAATGTGCTGTTGATGTAAATTGAATGCAAAGTGAAGAAGGTAATGATCATCTCTCATTTTCCGTGCATAAGGAAATGCAAATGTGAGAAAATAAATTGAGCTAAAATGCTGAAACAATACATCTTCTATCAATAAAGAGGAGTGTGGAGAATGGTCTGCCATAACAAAGGATAATTAGAATCTCATTACTATAAATATTTTACTTCAGCACATAGGTCAGTCAAATTATTTTAGGTTTATAGTGCATATTTCCATTGTAATAGTATTTGCAAAATTATTGCCAATTAATCTTGACAGAGAATGCCAACATCATTAGAAAAAACATGGCGATTAAAACAAATAATTTCTATTGTTTACTACTATTGCTGTCAACTTTTGGGACATTAATTTGAAGGCAAAGTCTTTCTTTTTATTTATTTTGCAAATACAATCCCCAGAATTGTGATCGCCACTATGGGGACTTTGGAGATGAAAGCTGTGCTGTTTAGGTGGATGATATCAACCAAACCTGGATATATTTTGACTTAGTGTTCTACATTCTCAAAAGAAAGGTATTTAAAATACACACCCAAGTCACATTCCTTCTTATTAAATAGGTTTTCTGTAGCAATGAGCTGTTAGGAGATGTCTCTTCTGGTTTGAGGTGTTAGGTCTGAAGCTTTCATTGTTGAAAAATCCTTTGTTTTGTTGGAACAGAACTATCACACACACTTGGTTGCTGGGCCTGTGTTTGTATCCAAGACAGAAGAGATGGAAGAGGTAAAGGGTAGTGTATTCCCATCAGGGCCACCACCTCTGGCTTGGGGACGGTTCCTCTTTCAGAGAAGCTCTTTGCTGCAAATTGAAATGAAGTTTATGAGAAATCAGAACAAGAAATCTATTTCCATTTTAATCTGATGGATTTTTTTTTTAAATGTGCTCTGGCTGCACTGATCAATAATGTTAAACAGTCTGATGGCTCGAGGATAATGTTAAAGGATTGTTCATAATCTCCCTTGTCTCCAAATGCACTCTTCCAAGTGAAAAATCCTCACTCAAAGCCTTTATTAATTTGCCCTCACCCTCTACACAGCTGTGGTAAGTAATCTTTCCTTAACAGAAGCCAACAAGTGATTTCTGGGAAAAGAAAAAAAAAGCCAGTGAAAGTCAGGTTTCCTTATTCTTTATTTGACCACTTTGAAGCACCTGGCTTTTTTCTGGAGCAGTGATTGTGGGAAATTATCCAAATAAGTACAGCCATGTAGCCTTTGGAGTGCCAATTATTCTGTTGTAGTGATTATCATACTGGAGAAAGCACCAATTCTGTTAAAAATCCTATAATTTCTATAGGTACTAAGGTGTATTTGGACATCAGTGGCATTAGTGACCCCAGGTGAAGGTATGCCCTCAGCTTTCAAGTGATGCCGAAGTGATTGTGGCTCTGGGCTGGTGGGAATGCAGGTACATGGAGATGCTGCTGGTGACTTCAGCACTGTGCTGTGAAAGGGATATTTAGGCCAAAGTAGGTGTCTGGCTTTGGTGACATGAAATAGCAATGAGAACCAACTGTTTAGTGATGGCAGCAGGTACTTTCTACAGGAGCAGTGTTGGCTCTTCCATCTCTCGCCTCTCCTTGCCTTATCTGTCTCAGGGCTTTCAGTTCTGTGCTGGGCATTTTTTTTCTGCTTTTATGCCTCAATAGTTGTGCCAAGAAACAGGCTCCCTTGCTGAATTCCCTTTAGACACATCCATAGCAGTTAGCACTTTAGCTCTGTCCCTCCCATTTTATTCCGTTTTTAATTAGACTCCTGAACAGGAGCACAGAGCAAACTCTGCTTTCATCTGGGAGATCCTGTGGCTGTGAAATATTTACGGGAAGTAAATAACTGTCAAAAAGTAAATAACTCCCTGATTCTATATGAGTGTAAAAATGCTTTGAAATAGTCTCATTCAAATAAAAGCTCCTCATGTTGAGTGGCAGTAAGAAAACAGCAACACAGGCAAAAAAATCCCCAATGTAGGAGATAAACACAATTACTAATTCATGGAGCAGCACGTTTCACAGTAGCTGCTTTAGGATCTTTCTTTGCAGTTTGACTTAAAATAGGCCAGATTAAAAGGAAATTTGGATTTGGTTTGGTCATCACCTTTTCAGACAGTGGAATGCAAGCATGGGCAGACACAGAGTGCTGCTGAAGTCACTCTAAATTTAGAATTCACATCTCCACTTCAGACTCTGGATAACGCAATGAAAGAAAGCTCAGAGGAGGCAGCAGCTCTTGTGGGTTTTGATGGGTCAGGTACATTAACAAGCTCAAACATCAATGTATAGAGCAAGAACTAAATTAAATATAAGCTGGAAAGCTGGCTTTCCACTGTGTATTGGCACGAGATGACACAACCCCTGTCAGGCCAGGCACATGTGTAGGATGGAGGCTTGTCCTGCCCCAGGCTTGCATCCAGCTAAGCTTGTTTCCTTCTTCACTGACAGGAAAGGATTAATCTTGCCTTGCTTTGATGCTTACTGTTGGAGGGAGGAGATGTCTCTCTTTTTCTCTCCTTTTCTGTTGACTAGAAAATCAGCCTCAAATGATAGGTCACACTATATGTCAAACTTTATATGTCTTTTATATATGTCGCCCATTTAAATGGGTGAAATAAGTTTCAACCAGTGCATCCAAACCCCCCACTGTATCCAAAGCCCTTGTACTTAACTCCACATTAAGCTTAAAGTAATAACATTGTGTTGTTCTTTTCCCCATTTTCTTTGTCAGCTTTTGTGACTATTCCCTTTTTCATTTTCTTTGCCTTAAAAATCTGCATTTTCTACCTTCTTGTACAAAAGCATCCTTATTTTATTCACTTTTTCTAGCTCCTTTTCTTTCTACTGTCTTTATAATTCGCCTTCTTGCCCTTTAGGGACAAAACTGTCTGTGATATCAACACCAAAATCTAAAGGGAGGATAAGCAGAGAAGAGAGAGGGATATTTCTAATTTGTGCATCCCTAATTGATTCTACCAGCCAGTTCCTTGAATCACAGGTACTTGAAGCAGTGTCCTCTGCTTAATAAATGTGGTCTTAGAACACTCCTTCCAGCTGACTGAGAAGCTGAGAGCCCTCCCCATGACTCTTGGTCCTGCTGCAAGAGAGAGTGATAGTTGAGATTCAGAGAAATCTCCACTGTCTGCTCACATCAGCACATATGATGAATGAAACCACCACACTGGCTCCAGAGGGAGACACTGCAATTTTTCTCCTGAAATCCCAGGCCCATCAGAGGTGTATAATAAGATGAATAGTTAAGAATGAATTGGCATTTCTAGTGAGTGTGACCTACTTGGGTTTTCTCTTCTGTTCCCTGACCTAGTGCCCTGGAGTGCTTTTCGTGCTAACAGCATTCACTAATGGATGATTGGATATTCTGACTTGCCAGTTTTCACAAAGCCAACACAGCTCTGCTATGAAGATTAATTTGCAGCCAAATCCACCAGGAGAAG
>VYZS01069712.1:9235-19717 GCA_013400695.1 Neodrepanis coruscans | reverse complement strand
AAAAAAAAAAAAAAAAGGGTCTTCTCTGATTTGTCTGATTTCTGTCCAGAGAAGAATAGCATAAAATATGTTCAGTCTTAGAAGATCTGGAAGATTGTCCCTAAAAGGAGAACAGATTGGGAAAAAGTCCCTTTACCTACATGTGTAACATGAAAAAACAATTTAGTCATCCTTCTGCCCTTATTATAATAGGCTGAACATTGCTTTTTTATTGCAGGATGAGCAAAAAATATGGAACAATTTGATATGCAGCCTGTACTAACATTAAGAAAGCCAAATCCAGTGTACTAATGAAATCTATTGCAATATAAAAACGGTGTGTTTATTAATAAGGCAGAACATTATTAGATTTTCTTATTGAGCTAAAGCATTTCAAGGCCATTTGGGGCAGGGAGAGAAAGCAATGCCTTTACAGTACATTCTTTGTTTCCTTAACAGTGATCACCTGTCATACTTGATTCCCACAGTGGACCTTTTATAGCAATTTGCTATTCTGACCTTTGCATACATTTTTTGCAAGGTTTACTCTGGGACCATTTAAGCTGGAATGGGTGGGCATATACTGAGCAGAGTAGCAAAGAGTAAGGAAGGATTAAATTTCAGTTGTGAACTGGCTGCATCTCTTGAACCATTCATTACCAGATTCTCTAGCATTTGGGTTTTCAAAAGGTGATGATTTTTGTGTGGAAAATGGTTTTTTTTTGGCTGGACTCCACTGAAACATACTTTCGACATTAACTCCCTATTGGCAACAGTTTCTGCTTATGATTTGTTTTAATGAAGACCAGTTTAAACTGGGTTAATCATAATGTCTGCTGGAGAAAGGTTGAACCCCAGCATACTTTATACAAATCTGACTTAACTAGAGCTGTGGATGACAACCATACAAAAGGACTTTTTTGAGTGTGGAAGTTAAGTCTATACAGGATATGGTAAGAATACATGTGGGAAATTAACATTTTTTCATTTCTTTTTAGTTCCTGTTACCTCAGTTCCCCATCTCCATAACCACTGTAGACACCGAATGCCTTCTTCCTCTCTGACTATGGATGTCTCCCATTTGCTGGGACCTCTTCTACTCCTACATCCTCCACTGACCTCAGTTCCCTCATGATACGTTTACATCTCAATATTCTGATCTCAGTGCTCTTCATTTTCTACCAGTCATGTGTCTTTTCCATCTTCCTCACATCTCTGCATGATTTTCTAAATCTTCTCTGTCACATCTTAGACCAAACAGCTGGAACCAGAAAAGAAACAGCTTCTGATTGAAAGTCTCCAATTGTAAATATCACATATTTAAATATTACTCAGTGAACCTCTCAGAAATGTCCCTAATTAAATCCACTCATAATACTGAAAGGTCATCCTTATCAAAGTCCACAGAAAAAAAAACAAAGCTAAGTTGCTGTGCTTATTATTGATGTCAATAACTGCAAACATACTTTTCATTCAAATTAAACCATAACCAAGTATTATAGCAATAATAACTTTAATCTGAGTTTTACCTAGATATATAGGACTAAATCTAGAATAAAGAATTTCTGAAAAAAATTCTGATGAAGTTTGGGAATCAGCAGCCAATCAGCGTTACAACAGGACATCAGCTAAAGCCCCATTGAAAGAGTGTCCATATCATTCTGCATCTGGTTTGCATCAGCGTTGCATTACTAACGAGACCTTGCCAATCCATTTGTCAGTACTGATCTACAAGTGACAGGGTTGAAATATTTTTTTTCTATAGAGATATCTGCCAGCATTTCATGCATTTTGGTTTAAAATAGCTTAAAGCAAGCATGGATTGTGAAATTCATTTGGAGAATAGTAACCATTACAAATTGAGGACAAAATTGAATAGGTTAAGCATTAAATATAAAGGGACAGATCCTCAGATAACATAAATTGTAATGCCACTGATATGATTAAGGTTGTATTGATCCAACCCTGCCAAGAACACACTGAAAAGTAGTACATCCCGTAGCCAGAAGGAATACCGAAAAAAACATACCTGCCCCTTATCAGAATCCATTTTGCTTACAAAAGGAAGTTATTTCTTTGTTGCCTTATATTAAATTTTATTCTTGTGAATTTTTCTCTCTGATTTACCTTCAACTCCCTTGGAGCCTTTTCTCTTTGAAATGCAAGGGTCTCAGTGTTTCATTATTGCAAGGAACAATTACTTTATGCAATTTACATGTATAACTAAGCACTTGGATTTCAAGCCTTGAGAGTATGGTATTGAAACAGTGAAAGTTCCTTCTTGACTATGCAACACATTTCAATTTTACATATAGTGACTCCATCTAGTTAAGGAAATAAAGCAACACTTATTTTATTTGCTAGTGTGCTATTTATTCTTCCTCTGCCTTCTTTCTACTACAAACATCTTTGTACTGCTCTGTTTAGTAACATTAACATATAAGTCTGTGGAAACTGGAAATCCTGCCTCCAGGATGGGGGGAAAAAAAGGCTACAAAGGACTCAAAAGGAGCTGCAAATATGGAGACCCAAAGTGAGATTTCTAATGCATCAGGCTTGTAATTGCATTAATTCAATACAATCATTAAAGAACTTTGAAGCAATGCAACTGCCTCATCCTGACAGATGATGTTTGAGCCATGAGGTGTAAGAGACTTACAGATCAAAGACTGATAAGATATAGGCCAGGGAAGAAAATGGGTTTGGAAGATTTAGAAAATATATTTAGAGGCTCTGAGGAAAAGGAAAATGTTTTAGATATAAGTTATAGAACAGATTGTTATGTAGCATTAGAAATTTGTCATTAAATGCATAATTTAGAGAGCACAGTGTTAATGGGTAATTTAAAGGTATTGTTTAAAATTTAATATTATTTTAAGGAAGAAAAAATACACAGTTCAGTTCCAGTTCAAACATCAGCCTCTTACATGTACAACTTAAATAGCTAAATTTAAACACTGGTGAACTAGCTTAGCTTCTGAAATATCTAAAATCATTGGTGGATTTAAGGAGGTGTGACAGGGGGCGTAACACATTCCCCTATAAGCACCAAAACCCCAGTATTGGCTCTGGGCAGCCAAATCACTCCAACTTGATTTTGAGGGCTGCAGAGGATCAATGGTAGTTAGATTTCTTCCTGACTATAAATGCCTTGCTGAAAATCACAAAATTTAAGTTAAGCTCAAAAACTTAGTAGTATCACAAGTCCTGAAAATCAACTGGCAAGCCAGGAACATTATTTCTGATTCCCTTTATGTCGTAGGGTAAAACCGAAAGTAAAAAACAGTCTTTGTTCCTGCCGCATGGGGCCGGCGGCCGGGCAGTGGGGAGACGACCCTTTCCCCCGCCTGCGCAGACAGGGGGCTGCCCAGCGCCAGCGCCCGCGTGGGTTTCAGTGGCCCCTTTCCCCCGGCAGCAGGGAGCAGCGGCTCGTCCCACTGCGCTGCGCGCTGGCGCTGCCGCCCGGCTCTGGGGGGGGCGGCAGTGCAGCGCGGCTCGGCTTGATGTGGCCGCACTAGCGCGTGGAGACCCTGCAGCAGGGCCACCTCCTCCTACGGCGGCACAGTGCGGTGCTGCCCGGCGCTGCTCAGCCCGGCACAGNTTTTTTCGTGATTAGTTTTCTTTCTTTTTTTCTTTCTTTTTGGAGGGGGTGGACTTTCTCTTTCTCGGAATCGCATTCTTCCTCGTGAATTCCTGGGAGGCGGATTTGCTCCTCGGGGAGGGGGATTGTTTCTTTTTTTTTTTTCCCCTTTGTGGTTTTCTTTTTCTTTCCCCTGGGAGGCAGGTGGTCTGGTGATTATCTGCAGCTATTCCCCGGGTTCCAAAGACCACATCTCTTCCATCAGCACTGAAATCCCTCACCCGGGGGCCTAGAAGGAGGGGAGAGGGAGCTCGCGGTTTCTAACTGTCTTGAGTGTTTTTTTCTTCAGTAAAAGCCGAGCGGAAGCCCGCACTGCTGGGGGGTCCTCAGATCAGCCACGGGTTCCCTCTAATTACCCCAGCGTCTCTCTGGAAGCCTCAGAGAGAGACCAGCACTATTTCCAGAGCATCCTCATCCCAACATGGGCCCTGGGAAGCTTAATTTTTCTGTTTTGTTGCACTTTATTTGTCGGGTTTTGTATGTGCATGAAATAAACTGTGATATTTGTGTGTTTTTTTCATTTTGGGGTGTGTCTGTGGCTTCTCTCGGAATCTCTTGTCAAAAATCGCTAAATTTGTGGTAAAACCACGACACCTTATTTTCTGCCTAAGTTAAGATTAGTGCCTTATTTTGAGAAGAAGTAGTCCAGAAATAGAATGAGGAAAGGTGGGCACCCCAAGGAGCCAAAATACGGCTGATGATTGTAGTTTCCAATATGCATGCAACGCCTATGAAAATTCACAGATCTCTGAAGAAGTCAACACCTGAGTGGTATGCTAGCAAGTATGCTTTTCATTTCCCATTTTTTTGTGGACAGATGTTCACTGGACTGTATATTACTATGGAGAGTTCCTAATACTTCTCAAGTTGCCTTTCTTTGTATTTTTAAAAAGGTATTTTAGGGATTCAGCGGGAAAGGTCTGCTGCATAAGGGAGAGAGTACGCTAAATCATGATGAGGGTTTATGAGCAGCCACTGACATAACAGAATTTATATACTAGCAGCTGCTACAGGTGAACATTTATATTCCAGAAACAGCAACTCTACATCACAAGCTTGTTCAAGAGTTTTTCAATGGACAATTACTTGGTTATACAGTTCTTCTTGTGATATATGTCTTTGCAAAAAATTACCTGGAACCATCTTTCTCCTATTATTTAATTTAAAAATTTCCAGTTGCTTCAGATCTTTTCAGGATGCACTCCTGTAACAAATGAAGTGAACCTAAACAGTGGAGTTTTTTGAGAATTATGCGTAAATTGCTGCTGTTTAATTCTCAGACGATGCCAGATTCTGCACTTTCCCTACAGGAAGGTAAAGAACGAAAAAACATCATGCCATAAAATGAGTCTAATACTGCACAGAAGGCCCAAAAATGAGCCATGTTTGAAACTGTTCAGGGAAGCCATTTTCTATGCCCATTTTAAAACACTGTGGTAAATACACCTGTGACATCTTTCTCAGCATACCTCAACAATCTGGACTAGATGTTCTAACTTTGACCAAGCTATACCAGATTTCAGAAATGGAAAACAGGTAACAAAGATTCCTCTGTATCCATTCTGTGATCATTTAAAGAACAGAAGTCTAGTTTTGACACCTGTATAATATTACCACTCTCAGGACCTCTCCACATTACATCCACCCCCAATAGTCTAATCTTGTACAATAGCAGTATTTTTCAGTAGGTTTTTACTTTCAGAATCTCCCTCACATTTGGGACATTCTCCCAGAAAACCCCTCCTTTGCTGCCCCTTTTGTCATTTTTCATGTAATTTTCTACAACTTCCTCATGAAAATTAGTGAAAGGACAGGAACTGATCTCTTCTCTGGTGACCACTGTCAGGACCTGAAGCACTGGCATGAAGCTGTGTCAGGGAAGGTTTAGCTTAGATATTAGAAAAAGATTCTTCACTCAGAGGGTGGCTGGGAACTAGAACAGTGGTCATAGCACCAAGCCTGACAGACCTTCAGGATGAATTTCAACAATGCTCTCAGTCACATGTTATTCTTGGGGCTGTCATGTGCAGATTCAGGAGCTGGATTAAGATGATCCTTGTGGGTCTCTTCCAAATCAGGATATTCTGTGATTCTATGATTCATTAGTGTTTGCTGTAGGTTAAGCTCTGGGTGGGCAGGAGCCCAAGCCCAAAGCAAGAGGCCGTGAACTGCCAACCCTTTGCCTAACAAAGGGCACAGGGACCCGTGGCCTAGCCAGGGAACCGGACACCCAGAGTCACAGCAGGAACCAACAACCCCCAGACTTTCCCATCTTTAGACTGTAAGAATATAAAAGTCCAGGTGTTCCTTTGTTCAGGATGCCAGCTCAAGCTATTATTTAGTTATTGCACCAAGATTAAATTATTTTAAGGATCTGGATATCTGAGATTCTGGTATGGAAAACCAGGGATCAAGCTGGTAAGGAAACCTGGTCTGTCTGTGTGAATGAGGGGGATGTAATGAAGACACTTGGATCCCAGATGAGGTGGTGTGAGTGTGACTGCCAGAGTGGCTTCTGGATGGCTGGACAAGGAAAATTAACATGGGCTATGGGTCACTGAACCTGGCTCACTGGTCCTTCCTATACTATAAGTGGTTTCTGGTCTATTTTAATACCTCTTCTAAGTAGTGGTCATGGTCCTTTAGACCTAGGACCCAAATCATACTTCTTCTCTAACAACTGGAGGGAGTATAGCACAAAATATTGTGGCTGCTTGGTGGGGTTTGGAATTCTTAACATTATGTTTATCCCCTGAAATTGCTTCTATTTTGAGCTTTTTTTTTTATTTTGCTTAGAAGAGCTAATCCCACTGCTTAAAAGGCTGTAGAGAGGAATACATGCTTTGTATATAATTATTCTCTTCAGCAAGTTGACTTGTCAAAGTTATGATGTTGAGTCCTCAAGGCACTGCATAGCAGTTTTATTAATATCTGGATAAGTACCTCCAAAAACAGCGTAAAATTATTTTTCCAGTGCTCTCTTGCTAGTCTCTTCAGTGAGTGAAGAACTAATTTCAATCACTTGTAATTTTAAATTTTCTCACATGTCAAATATCTTATTGCTTTTTTTTTTTTTTTAATTTTAGACTGGGCAGTGATATTGGCATTGAGTAGAGCAGCAGCACAGAATCCCCTGTGCAAGGAAAAAGAAAATGTGAACCATGTAGTTAGCCGTACTTGTCTGTAGGTTTCCATTGAACAGATGTCTCTGGCTTGCTATCATTCACTGTAATTGTAGTGTCTGGAAAGTTGACTTTCCCTTGAGACTAATCTATTTTAAATTCAATGGATTAGGGGAAGCTTTTGAATGATTTGTAAAATACATTACACTTAACTTCTTAAGTCCAGGGAAAGACAATACTGTGTACTAAGCATACTTCTTAGTGTAAAATTTATTAGAATATTAATTTGAGACAAATTCTTGTGTGAATTTCTACAATGGATTACCGCACACATATAATCATATAGATAGTAATTGCTTTGTGAGATGGCATTTAGAAAAATTTAGCTAATTTAGTTGCAGTTGTAATTATATTCTTTCCATATTTCCCATATTTTACCATCAACTCTGGCTAAACTATCAAGGCAGTCAAAAGGTGCTGCAAGGAGTTTCAGATGGGCTCTGATGGAAAGAATATTATACTTTAAGGTATTTTTGGCATTTTGCCCAAATATAGTATAAATAGGCTAAAGGACTAGTACTTTAGCTCTTCTTGAGGCTCATTTCTACACTGAAAAAAACTTAGAGAGACTATTAGAAGCTATAAACTAATTTAAAAAAAACTCAGAAGAGAATATCTATTATGCCCTGAAATCTCTAGTGGCCAAGAATTACATCCTTCTTGCCTAGTCATTTGAACTGTGGCAAACCCATAAAACATGGTAACCAAAAAAACAAGTGGAGCAGTAACCTTATAAAATCTTATTTCTGTGGCTGTTGTAATGCCTATGACCCTGTAATCTCTGTTCAGGTCTCAAAATCAGCACAAGATTCATACAATACATCAATGGTGTATTATACCTTACTTACTCCTCTGAATATCATGTAGCTTAAGAAAAGAGCCCTACATTATTTTCACAGTTAATGCCTGAAAGAAAGCAGTGGCAAAAAATCAGTTGTTTAAATTCTTTAATCAAAAGTCAGGAGTGGCCAACTTTGTAGCTTTCATTGTAAAAAAAATACCACTGAATAGGTACAATTCTTGACCCATAGCATTAACTACATTAATCCCTAAGAGAGAGAAAAATTTCAAGCAAGAGTTATTATACATGTTGCTTAATGCAAGGCTGGAAGGTGCATATATGCCCCGCAAAAAAAAAACAAAAAACCCCCCCAAAAAACATGAACCAAAATATGTAAAAAAATAATATTTAGTTTCAGTTTTTATAATGGAACATGCTCAGACCTTTCAAACTCCATCTGGCTTTTGTTTTTCAGGTTGACTCAGAAGCCTATATAATAAGCTTAAGGGATATTAAGAGAGTTAAACAAATGCATAAACAGGCCGTGAAGTACATCACCTTCATTCCAGGTGATAAACCCTGAAACACACCCAGTCTACTTATAAACAGCTATATTCATAAATCAGGATCACTGCGAGATACTTCATATCTGGGGTCCTTTCTGCAGCACTTCAGGTTAAACATGTATCTCTTTTCAAAAGAGGAAAATTATTACACTCAAAGATTGATATTAAATCTGAACCCTAATTTAACAAAAACCTCACGTTTCACCTCGTCTTCTCTTAGAAAGCACCAGTGTACACCCCTCCTTGAAATGGCACTGAGGATTTCCACCTGAAGGGATACAAAGGCACACTATGATCTTCCACCAGTGGTCTTACGAAACATTCTATATCCCAGTGAAGGTCTGCCCAGTCATGCCCAAACATGCCAGTTTCAGTCTGTTTTGTGGTGCCTTTGGCTGCTCCAGAGGCTCAACATGCAAAAGGTAAGGTGTCTGAGTCAAATAGTGAGATCACTGCATAGGCATTATTCTATGGCCAGTGTCATCTGTGTAGACTTTCCCAGCTTTTCACATAGTTTATGACAGAGCATGGTAGGAAAGAGAAGCGTGCCCACTGCATCAGCCTTGAGCAGTGGCAGCAGTCACAGCTGAACATCGACCCATCACACAATATAATATCCAGGATTACCACCATTAAAACCATAGCAAGACTTTACTTGGATTTGTGAGTTGATGAGAGAACAAGGTTCCTTCATACTCCTGTTTGTGTAGGCGCACATTAAACACATTTGTATAACCTGTCCCTGTATTCCCACCAACAGTGCCTCAATGCTTCACATGTGTCATTTTTCTATTCTGTTAGCATTAAACTTCTTTGGAGATCATTATTTCTTCCTTTTCTCTTAGGACTGGATCTTCTGTTAACTCAACAGGTTTCTCCATATCTAGCTGTGCAAATGAAAGACTTTGAAGACTTCACTGTTTCAAGAGACCAGAATGATTGACTGCAACAGAAGTACAGTAATGGAGGTAATCACTAGGGGGATGTTGGAGAAGACAGCTGTTATATTATTTTGAACAGGCAGTTTTCCTTATAAATATTTACTGTATTGAAAAACAGACAGCTATTGTAGCAGCAATCTGGAAGAAAATTTGAAAAATGACTGGGATTTTCCCTGTGAGACTAACATCAAAAGCTGTAACTGAATGTACTTACGGCCCAATATTGCACAAAATTTGGTTTCAATCTGTATCTAGGGAAAACCTCTACTGAAGCACTGTGGTTTTTTATGTAAGAAGGTCAATGTGACTTTTTCTTGAACAAATATTCCAGGACTTCTACCTATTGTTCACAAATTTTACTCAATCTGAGACATATGCCTGACAAAATTGGCCAAATGTCCCTTTGATAATAAGGGGCTTCACAGCCCTCACTGCAGCTGGCTTGGTTTACACCAGTGGAAGATTCAATCCAGCAGAAGAGATCAGTAAATTTGTTAAGAAATCTTTTAAATATTTTTTCTGAGAAGATGCTGCTAATTTTATCATCAACTTTTGAACATCTTAAATATAAGAATGTATTTCTAGTAGCCATATGAAAAAAAAAGATTACTTGAAAAAAATCACACTGAAATTTCAAGAACTAAATATTTGAGAGAGACATAATTTAGTTGCTGTAGTTGTTTTAAAACCGGCTTCTTCGTTATCTGAAATGCTATACCTATGAGAAAATTGATTTTTTCCTGTAATTAAACCTGCAATTAAAAAAATGTTATCATCACTTAAATAACTGCTTGGGAAACAATTGGATCAAAAGACAAGCTGAGAGCCAAGAAATAGTCTTTTCTCAGAGTGTGAATAACAACAAGATTCCATAGTCTGTCAGTTTCAGTACCAGCAAGCTTGTCTTTGAGACTGCTTCAATTTTTCAAGCTGTTAGAGGAATTGCTATAGATCCTGGGGGCATACGCCAGAAAGAAAGATCATAATTCAGCAATAGGAGGTCTGCTTATCTCACTCAACAGTGAGCTGGCAGAGGACGAGACCCATGCTTTGTTTACAAGGGGAATAAACAGCATACCTTCTTCTTGGTGTCTGCGTGGGCTGTGAACCCCCTAGGTACAGAGGTGAGGGAAGAATGGAAGAGCAGGCACAGACTATGAGAAAAAAACTGTGCATAAGTATTTAGGTGTGTAATTAGTGGGACAGCTTCAAATAAGAAAAAGAATCTGCCTCATCCTTACAGTGTCCCTTGATCTCTTTGTTAAACTGTATTTGTAAGTTTCTATTGAAATGTCATTCAGGAAATACCATTCAGCTTCCCTTGACAAAGAAAGAGGGAGGACAGTATTAAGTGGCCTGTGTGTTGAAAGAAAAGCTGTGACTCAATTTTATA